>JAHIAM010000670.1:0-110553 GCA_021605205.1 Aegilops longissima
TGGAGGCCCAACACGTGTCTACCAGAATAAAGTTGCGTAGTAGACATCAATAATACGTGTCAGTTCCCCTTATGTCACTAGGATCGAGCACAGCAAGATTGAACCCAAAGCTAAGCACTTCTCCCATTGCAAGAGAAACCAATCTACTTGGCCAAACCAAATCGATAGTACAAAGATACTTGCAAAGATATCAAATCATGCATAGAAGAATTCAGAGGAGATTTAAATAATATTCATAGATAGGATGATCATAAATCCACAATTCATCGGATCTCGGCAAACACACCGCAAAAGAGTATTACATCAAATAGATCTCCAAGAACATCGAGGAGAACTTTGTAGTGAGAATCAAAGAGAGAGAAGAAGCCATCTATGTAACACCCCGGACGTAACTTTCCATATTTGTAACTCCAACTCTTGCCATTTTCGGCATTGTGATATGATATTCCCTCCGTGGTTGGGTTTTTATTCATTTTGCATTTTGTCCATGTCATGCATTTCATATCATGTCATCATGTGCATCGCATTTGCATACGTGTTCGTCTCATGATTCCGAGCATTTTTCCCGTTGTCCGTTTTGCAATCCGCACTCCTATCTCCGCCGGCCCTTTTACGTTTTTCCGTGTGCGGGTACTAAACCTTCTCGGAATGGACCGAGGTTTGTCAAGTGGCCTTGGTATACCACCGGTAGACCATCGGTCAAGTTTCGGGTCATTTGGAGCTCGTTTGGTACTCCAACGGTTAACCGCACTCTCGCAAAGGCCTCTTTTAAGTTGCAGCCCAACACCCCTTCAAAATAGTCCAATAACCCATCTAAGTCACTTCCATGCTCTTCGTCGTTCGATCACGATCGTGTGGGCGAAAACTACACCTCATTTGGACTCTCCTAGCTCCCTCTATGCCTATTTAAGCAACCCCCATTCCAAATCCGGGTCTAACCCTAGCCTTCCCCTACCTCGCGCCACCGGACAAAGAACCCCGCCGCCGGACGTGTCCGCGCCGCCGTCCCCGACGAATCCGCCGCCGCCACGTCACCCCGTCGGCCTCTTCTCTCTCCCCACGCTGCGCCTGCCCGCCCCTGCCCACGCCGGCCCCGCCTGGCATGCCCCGAACCCCGCCCGCGCTCCTGCCGCGCGCCTGCCGTCGCCGGCGCCTCTCCCAGCGCCGCCTCCGCCCGCTCGGCCGCTCGGCCGCCGCCGCCGGGCCCGTCCCCCGCCGGGGTAGCGTCTTGCCGCCCGGCGCCACGCGCCCCGCCGCCTGCCCGTCGCCCGCCGGCGCCACCTCTCCGGTCGGCCCGCCTCGTCCTCCCGCCTCCTCCTCCTCGCCGGCGAAGCTCCGCGAGCCGCCGCCGCGATCGCCCGATCGGATCCGGCCCGATCCGGATCTCGAGCCCGAGGGTTGACTTTCTCGTCCCCCAAATTTCCTCAAGTATTTTGTTCATTGATTATTTGTGGCATTTTCAACATCATAACTCTGCACTGTAGCTCCGTTTCGTGCGTGTAATATGTCAAAATGTTCGTCTCAAGAGTAGATCATTTCATCTCATTGCATCATTTTCATTTGAGCTCATCTTGATGCCCGAAATGCTGTTGGAAGAGGGCTATGTGATGTTAGTTTCGTTTCTTAACAGAACTTGCACTTTTGTTATTTTTGCTATGATTGATGTGTGCACCCTATGAATTTGAGTCCCACATGTGTTTTGTAATATGTCATGCCATCTTTCCAGGGTGTATGCCATGTATTTTTGTGATCTATGTGGTGACTAGCACAAGTATGCAAAGTAGGTGTCCTGATGTTGCTGATTTCAGCTCTGCTTTCTTGATATTTTGATGCCATGTTAACTTGATGCTACCGAGAGATCCATGCATATTTTGAGATACTTCAGTAAGGATGTTTTGTTCTACATGTCTTGCTCTATCCATCCATGCCCTTTTTTGCAATTATGGAGTGCATAGCTTGAGTCAGTCGAGCTCTACTTTTGCTATCAAATGTTTCCTGGCAGATTGTTTACATGTTATTCAATTTTGCCAGAGTTGTTGTGGTTGATCCGTGTATGCTATGATGTTGTTCTTGCCATGTATGTCTTCTATGCCATGTCTTCTTGATGTATGTATGCTTAGTTTATCATATAAGGCTCTGTAGTGAGTGCTTTGAGCTCTTAAACATGCCTACCTGTTATCTGTTTTTGACATGCCATGTTGCTGAATCATTACTAAACTTGCGATATTGACATGGGTGTTACTATATTTTCTGATCCTTTTGGCTTATGGTCAGTAAGGGACTTTTGTTCTATGCTTTGAGTAGATTCATGCCATGCCTTGTTTTGCTATTATAAGTTCCTGTAGCATGTAGTTTTCTTGCTCTGAACATTGCTACCGATGCTGTTTTTGCCATGTTCGACTGATATTTTTGCACTTTCGCCATGCTTGTTTGAACCTGTTATGATGTGAATTAGCCGTAGCTCGGTGTTCATCTTTTGTCAAGCATCTTGAGTAGATCACTGCCATATACTTTGTTGGTACGTTTGGGTGCAGTAGCTTAATTTCTTGTTGCTTGCTAAGTGGTATCATGTTGTTAATGGCAGATTTGTGCCATTCTTGTTTTGCTTGTCATTTGCAAACCGTGCATCCGATTCCGGTGATCTTTATATCGATTTCAACCGAAATCATCTAATCTTTCCAGCGGCATACTTGGTTTGACAAGTTGATTCCTGGCTCATTATTTTCCTTCCGGAGCGCGCATATGCATTGCATATCACATCTCGCATATCATGCCATGTTTTGCATCATGTTGCTTGTGCATTGCACCGTGATTTATTGTGGTTCCTTTGTTTGTGTTCTTGCTTTGGGTAGAGCCGGGAGACGAGTACGTGAACGAGGAACCTATTGAGAACGCTTACGAGGATCAAGCTTTCGACAACTCTGAGAACCTTGCAGGCAAGATGACCAAACCCTCGAAATCACTTCTATCTTTGCTATGCTAGATGCTCGCTCTTTTGCTATGCCTATGCTACGATGCCTACCACTTGCTATATCATGCCACCCATATTGCCATGTCAGCCCCTAACCATCCTTTCCTAGCAAACCGTTGATTGGCTATGTTACCGCTTTGCTCAGCCCTCTTATAGCGTTGCTAGTTGCAGTGAAGTGAAGTTGGTTCCTTGTTGGAACATGGAGATGTTGTTCCTTATTGGAACATGTTTACTTGTTGGGGATATCACAATATATATCTGCTATAATTAATGCATCTATATACTTGGTAAAGGGTGGAAGGCTCGGCCTTATGCAGTGTTTTGTTCCCTCTTGCCACCTAGTTTCCGTCATACCGGTGTTATGTTCCTTGATTTCGCGTTCCTTACGGTTGGGTGATTTATGGGACCCCCTTGACAGTTCGCTTTGAATAAGACTCCTCCAGCAAGGCCCAACTTTGGTTTTACCATTTGCCACCTAAGCCTTTTCCCTCGGGTTTTCGCGAGCCCGAGGGTCATCTTTATTTTAACCCCCGGACCAGTGCTCCTTCGAGTGCTGGCCCAACCTGGGCGATGTCCGGCGCCCCCTGGGCAATCCAGGGTCTATGCCAACCCGACGTCTTGCCCATCCGGTGTGCCCTGAGAACGAGATATGTGCAGCTCCTATCGGGATTTGTCGGCACATTCGGGTGGCTTTGCTGGTCTTGTTTTATTGCTGTCGAAATGTCTTGTAGTCCGGGATTCCGAGATTGATCGGGTCTTCCCGGTAGAAGGAATATCCTTCGTTGACCGTGAGAGCTTATAATGGGCTAAGTTGGGACACACTGCAGGTATTATCTTTCAAAGCCGTGCCCGCGGTTATGAGGCAGATGGGAATTTGTTAATGTCGGTTGTAGAAAACCCGAAGTTGACCTCAATTAAAATACACATCAACCGCGTGTGTAACCGTGATGGTCTCTTCTCGGCGGGGTCCGGGAAGTGAACACGGTGTTGGAGTTATGTCTGACGTAAGTAGTTCAGGATCACTTCTTGATCGCTACTAGCTTCACGACCGTGCTTTGCTCCTCTTTTCGCTCTCTTTTGCGAATGTAGCCACCATATATGCTAGTCGCTTGCTGCAGCTCCACCTTACAACTCTGTCCTTCCGATAATCTTAAATAGTCTTGATCTCGCGGGTGTGAGATTGCTGAGTCCCCGTGACTCACAGATTCTACCAAAACAGTTGCAGGTGCCGACGATGCCAGTGCAGGTGACGCAACCGAGCTCAAGTGGGCGTTCGATGAGGAACGTGGTCGTTACTATGTGTCTTTTCCTGATGATCAGTAGTGGAGCCCAGTTGGGACGATCGGGGAACTGTGTAGCATTTGGGGTATCTTCTTTTATTTTGGTTCCGTAGTCGGACCTTGAGTGTACTCTGAATGATGGATGTTTATTTATGTATTGTGTGAAGTGGCATCGTAAGCCAACTATGTATCTCTTTCCTTATGTATTACATGGGTTGTGTGAAGATTACCTCACTTGCGACATTGCTTTCAATGCGGTTATGCCTCTAAGTCGTGCCTCGACACGTGGGAGATATAGCCGCATCGAGGGCGTGATAAGTTGGTAATCGAGCCTTCCCGACTTAGGAGCCCCTACTTGATTGTTTCTTTGGCGTTGTTGAGTCTAGAATGGAAAATGTTTTGAGTCTTAGGATTATATATATCGAGAGTAGGATTCTTTTACTCCCCGGTCCTTAAATCGCTCTGTGAGGTCTCTGACGAGAAGTTTTGACTCTCCTCTCCTCAAATTTCACTAAAAAAAATTTTAGGATCACGCGGGTATCTTGGAATCGTTCGATGGTTTTGTGACGAGAACATTGTTCTTGGTGCCTCGACATTTAGGGGTTGTGGCGGTGTCCCGGGAGTTGAGCTCCGAGGTGTTGTCGTCACAATTTTATCGTTGCGATTCTGGAATACCTGAGTTTTACCGACATTGAAATCTCTTTTGTGCAGTTGTTGGTGAGATAACCCGATAACCCGATCTTTCGGGCGAGCTCGGGAGTATTGCCATGACTTGTATAACGGATGTTTTTGAAGGTCGAGGTACACGATTTCGAAGGTTTCTTGGTTATGTGTTGACGGATGGATACTGTTTGGATCTAGGTATTGTTAGTTTGGGTGATATATTTTGTGTCCCTGTATCCCCAACACCAGATTGCATAACCGAAAGTTTCGGGAGTTTATAGGTTGGATTCAAGTAGCTCCTAGCATTTCTTCCCGCAGATATTTGGTTCGTGATTGGGTAATCCTTACCACTTATTTGTTCGATCGTACCTTGTTATTTTTTTTCATCAACCTTTAATCAAGTGGCTTCTCACCTTAATGGACGTGTGATGATTAGCTTTTGGAATTCATTCGTTCATCCTTGTTCGAATGTTTATTGTGAAGACTATATGTTGCAATTTCTATCCGTTGATTCAACTTGACTATTTGTCTATCAAAGTGCTAACGGATGTCACCCTCTTCAGGATGGCTCCGCCAACGCGTCTGAATCCGGAACGGAATGATGGGAATCAGTCGAACCCTCCACCTCCACCTCCGCCTCCGGAGGCCTGGCAAGCTATCATGGCAGCCACCAATGCCAATGCCCAGATGATTTTGCAGCTCTTGCAAGAGCGTACTCAAGGGCAGGGCAGTCAAGGAAATCAAGGTTAAGGCAACAACCAGCCGCACTTTGCTACTCTCAGTCAGTTCCTCGCTAATCAGCGAAGTCTTTCGGTTTACGTGGTCGAGGCTACAGACGCCGACGATTGGCTTGTGGACATCTGCAAGCATTTTGAATGTAGCAATGTCGGACACGAGGACTTTGTCAAGTTTGCATCGTTTCAACTCAAGGACCAAGCTGCTTTGAGTGGTACCAGCAATACAAAGATTCCAGAGGAGGTCGTGTCATTACAGGATGAGTTCCGCCGAGATTTGAGCTCACCACATTCGAAAAGTGTTGTTGAGAGCAAGCGTGAGGAGTTCCGCAATCTCAAGCAAGGCAACATGTCGTGTATCAATACAATATCCAGTTCGAAACTTCGCTCGCTTTGCTAAGCAAGTCGTCCTTGATGAGAAGAGTATGATCTATCAATTCAGAGGTGGTCTCGAGAGAAGATCTGCAATTAGCTCTTGTGCTTTTGAGCGAGAAAAGTATGATGAATTCTACAACATGGCTTTGAAGCAAGAAGCTGCCCAGCTCAAATGTGAGGCTTCTAAGAAGAGAATCAGGGATGCGATTCAGTCTTCTTCTTCCTCTCAAGTGGCAGCTAAGCAGCGAAGTTCTACCTTCCTCCTCCTCCGTTCCGTCGGCCTTATCGTGAGAAGAACTCAGGTGGCCGTGGATCTTCCCACCCACCCAACCCAAGCTATCGAACAAGTCTAATTCTCAAGCTCCAAGGTCAAATGCTCCTTACCACCGTCCGCTCTCGAGGTGACTTGCAACAAGTGTCGCAGAAAGGTCACTATGCGAACAAATGCTTCAACCAGAGGCGCCTTCCGCCTCCTCCTCTGTGAAATCTTCCATCAATGCAAAGTGGTCAAGAATAATCCCAAGTCTGCAAAGGTCAATATGATGAATGCAACTCAAGCGGAGGAATCTTCGATGTGATAATGGGTAATCTTCCGATTAATGATATTCTGCAAAAGTCTTATTTGATTTGGTGCATCTATTTCTTTCATATCAAGACCTTTTGCATCCATGAACAATTTGCATCTTGTCGATCTGCCTAAGCCGATAGCGGTTTCCTCTCCGGGTTTGTTCATGAATACAAAATGATGGCTCGGATGTTTCTATCAAGATGGGCGATTATAGATTTCTGGCTAAACCAATGGTTCTCGGTGATTCGGATATTGATCTTATTCTCGGGATGGATGGCTTTCAAAGACAAAGCTCAGCTTGATTGTGCTGCTGGGAAATTCAATTGACTCACTCTTCTAATGATGTGATCATCTATGCCGCTCGTGATGAAACCATTCGGTTGTTTTCTCTCCGTGAGAAGGGCGAATTGAATGCTATCTCTCAGATTCCAGTCGTTTGTGAGTATCAAGATGTCTTTCGGAAGAGCTTCCGGTATGCCTCCTCATCGCCGATTGAATTCGTTATCGATCTTGAGCCTCGCACTGAACCCGTTTGCAAGCGTCCATACAAGCTTGGACTTGATGAGCTGAAGGAATTGAAGAAGCAGCTCGATGAACAAGAGCGTATGGGTTTGATCAGACCGAGTTCATCTCCTTGGGGTTGTGGTGTTCTTTTTGTCCAGAAGAAGGATGGCACGGACCGACTTTGCGTCGATTACCGTCCATTGAATAAGAAGACAATCAAGAACAAGTATCCACTTCCCAACATTAATGAACTTTTCAAGCAACTCAAAGGTGCTAAAGTGTTCTCCAAGCTTGACCTTCGTATGGGTTATCATCAGATTCGCATTCGTGAACAAGATATTCCCAAGACAGCATTCAGAACAAGCTTTGGTTCTTATGAATATACTGTCATGTCTTTCGGCCTTGTCAATGCTCCTCCAACATTCTCTCGGATGATGAATTTCATCTTCAACCCCTACACCAATGGATTCGTCTTGGTCTATCTTGATGATATTTTGGTCTTCTCCAAGAATAAGAAGGATCATGCCAAACATTTGCGATTGGTGCTAGACAAGCTCGAGAGTATCAATTCTATGCGAAGTTCTCCAAATGTGAATTTTGGCTTGATGAAGTGCTCTACCTTGGTCATATCATCTCCTAAGGGCATCGCTGTTAATCCCGAGAAGGTGTCCGCAATTGTGAATTGGGAACCTCCTCGAATGTCAAGCAACTCCATGATTTTCTTGGTCTTGCAAGCTATTGCCGAAGATTCGTTGAGAACTTCTCCAAGATTGCAAAGCCTCTTTCCAACCTCCTCCAGAAGCATGTGAAGTATGTATGGTCTCCTGAGTGTAACGTTGCTTTCAATACCCTCAAAGAGAAACTCGTCACAGCTCCTGTCTTGACTCCTCTGATGAATCCAAGCCATTGAAGTTTTACGTGATGCTTCTCTTCAAGGTCTCGGTGCTGTGTTAATGCAAGAGAAGAGAGTTGTGGCCTATACCTCTCGTCGGTTGAAGCTCAACGAAAAGAACTACCCCACTCACGATCTTGAGTTGGCGGCAGTTGTCCATGCATTGATAACATGGAGACATCTCTTGTTGGGAAGGAAAGTGAACATATTCACCGATCACAAGAGTCTCAAGTATATCTTCACTCAACCCAACCTCAACCTCAGGCTGACTCGATGGGTCGAAATGATTCAAGAGTACAACCCAAGTATTGAATATACTCCGGGCAAGGCCAATGTGATTGCAGATGCTTTGAGCGGGAAAGCTTATTGCAGCAGTTTAATCCTCAAGCCCTTCCAACCGGATCCTGTGAAGCTTTCCAAGCTGAATCTTCAAGTTGTTCCTCAAGGCTTCCTTGCCAACCTCATAGTCTCTCCTACTTTGGAAGATCAGATTCGTGAGGCTCAACTCCTGGATGCCATGGTGAAAAAGGTGAAGCGTGGTATCGACAAGGGCATTTCAAGTACAAGTGCTTCCACATTGATGACAAAGATACTCTTTTCTTTGAGGACGGATTGTGGTTCCTAAGGGTGATCTGAGAAAAGTCATTATGAATGAGGCTCACAATTCGCTTCTATCCATTCATCCGGAAGTACGAAGATGTACCATGACCTCAAGCAGTCATATTGGTGGACTCGAATGAAGCGAGAAATTGCTCAATTCGTGAATGAATGTGATGTCTGCGAGAAGAGTGAAAGCAGAACACCAAAGACCAGCTGGTCTCCTCCAACCTCTTGCCATTCCGAATGGAAGTTTGATCATATTGAAATGGACTTCGTGACTGGTTTCCAAAGTCCAAGCGTGGAATTGATGCTATCTTCGTTGTCATTGACAAGCTTACTAAAGTGGCTCATTTTCTTCCTATCAAAGAATCTATCACAGCAGCTCGGTTGGCGAGCTATACACCTCGAGATTGTCTCCTTGCACGGCATTCCACAAGTGATCTCTTGAGACCGTGGCAGCATCTTTACCTCCAAGTTTTGGGATTCCTTTCGAGAAGGCCATGGGCACCAACATTCGTTTCAGACAGCTTTCCATCCTCAAACAAGTGGCCAAGTCGAGCGAGTAAATCAAATCCTTGAAGATATGCTCGGGGCTTGTGTCATTTCCTTCGGTATGAAGTGGGAAGATTGTCTTCCATATGCCGAAGTTCTCCTACAACAACAGCTTCCAAGCGAGTTCGGGCAAGGCCCCATTGAAATTCTCTATGGCGAAAGTGCGAACTCCTCTCAATTGGTCCGAGACAGGTGAGCGCCAACTTCTTGGCAACGACTTGATCACGAAGCGAAGAAATGTGCAAAGTCATTCGTGAGAATCTCAAAGCCGCATAATCGCGCGGAAGAGCTATTATGATGATAAGCACCGTGATGTGGCTTTTGAAATCGGAGACTATGTCTACCTCCGCGTCTCTCAATGAAAGGCACTCGCCGCCCGGTATCAAAGGGAAGCTTGCCCCTAGATACGTGGGTCCTTTCAAGATCATTGGCAAAAGAGGCGGTCTCGCCTATCAACTTGAGCTCCCGTCCAACTTCGCAGACGTGCACGATGTGTTCCATGTGTCACAGCTTCGCAAGTGCTTCAAGACTCCTGAACATACTATCAACTTCGAAGAGATTGACCTTCAAGAAGATCTCTCTTATCATGAGCACCCCGTTGCTATTCTTGAAGAAACCGAGCGCAAGACTCACAACAAGTCAATCAAATTCCTCAAAGTGAAGTGGTCACACCATTCCGACCGAGAAGCCACCTGGGAGCGCGAGGATCACCTCCGTTCCGAATATCCGGAGTTCTTTCAGTCCTAGATCTCGGGACAAGATCCTCTTGTAGTGGTGGAGTGTTGTAACACCCCGAACGTAACTTTCCATATTTGTAACTCCAACTCTTGCCATTTTCGGCATTGTGATATGATATTCCCTCCGTGGTTGGGTTTTTCTTCATTTTGCATTTTGTCCATGTCATGCATTTCATATCATGTCATCATGTGCATCGCATTTGCATACGTGTTCGTCTCATGATTCCGAGCATTTTTCCGTTGTCCGTTTTGCAATCCGGCACTCCTATCTCCCCGGCGGCCCTTTTACGCTTTTTCCGTGTGCGGGTACTAAACCTTCTCGGAATGGACCGAGGTTTGTCAAGTGGCCTTGGTATACCACCGTAGACCACCGGTCAAGTTTCGGTCATTTGGAGCTCGTTTGGTACTCCAACGGTTAACCGCACTCTCGCAAAGGCCTCTTTTAAGTTGCAGCCCAACACCCTTCAAAATAGTCCAATAACCCATCTAAGTCACTTCCATGCTCTTTGTCGTTCGATTCACGATCGTGGGCGAAAACTACACCTCATTTGGACTCTCCTAGCTCCCTCTATGCCTATTTAAGCAACCCCATTCCAAATCCGGGTCTAACCCTAGCCTTCCCCCTACCTCGCCACCGGACAAAGACCCCCCGCCACGGACGTGTCCGCGCCGCCGTCCCGACGAATCCGCCCGCCGCCACGTCACCCCTGGCCTCTTCTCTCTCCTCCACCACTGCCCGGCCGCCTGCCCACGGCGGCCCGCCCCGAAGCCGCCGCCGCCGCCGCTCGGCCGCTCGGCCGCCGCCGCCGGGCCCGTCCCCGCGGGCAAGGCGTCGCCGCCCGGCGCCCCGGCGCCCTTGCGCCGCCGCACCGTCGCCGGCCGGCGCCACCTCCTCCGGTCGGCCCGCCTCGTCCTCCCCGCCTCCCCCTCCTCGCCCGGGGCGAGCTCCAGCGAGCCGCCGCCGCCGTCGCCCCGATCGGATCCGGCCCGATCCGGATCTCAGAGCCCGAGGGTTGACTTTCTCGTCCCCAAATTTCCTCCAAGTATTTTGTTCCGTTGATTATTTCGTGGCATTTTCAACGCATCATAACTCTGCACCTGTAGCTCCGTTTCGTGCATGTAACATGTCAAAATGTTCGTCTCGAAGAGTAGATCATTTCATCTCATTGCCTCATTTTCATTTGAGCTCATCTTGATGACCGAAATGCTGTTGGAAGAGGGCTATGTGATGTTAGTTTCTGTTTCTTAACAGAACTTACACTTTTGTTATTTTTGCTATGATTGATGTGTGCACCCTATGAATTTGAGTCCCACATGTGTTTTGTAATATGTCATGCCATCTTTCCAGGGGTGTATTCCATGTATTTTTGTGATCTATGTGGTGACTAGCACAAGCATGCAAAGTAGGTGTCCTGATGTTGCTGATTTCAGCTCTGTTTTGCTGATATTTTGATGCCATGTTAACTTGATGCTACCGAGAGATCCATGCATATTTTTAGATACTTCAGTAAGGATGTTTTGTTCTACATGTCTTTCTCTATCCGTCCATGCCCTTGTTTGCAATTATGGACTGCCATAGCTTGAGTCAATCGAGCTCTACTTTTGCTATCAAATGTTTCCTGGCAGATTGTTTACATGTTATTCAATTTTGCCAGAGTTGTTGTGGTTGATCCGTGTATGCTATGATGTTGTTCTTGCCATGTATGTCTTTTATGCCATGTCTTCTTGATGTATGTATGCTTAGTTTATCATACAAGGCTCTGTAGTGAGTGCTTTGAGCTCTTAAACATGCCTACCTGTTATCTGTTTTTGACATGCCATGTTGCTGAATCTGTTAACGAAACTTGCGATATTGACATGGGTGTTACTATATTTTCTGATCCTTTTTGGCTTATGGTCAGTAAGGGACTTTTGTTCTATGCTTTGAGTAGATTCATGCCATGCCTTGTTTTGCTATTATAAGTTCCTGTAGCATGTAGTTTTCTTGCTCTGAACATTGCTACCTGATGCTGTTTTTGCCATGTTCCAGCCTGATATTTTTTGCACTTCTGCCATGCTTGTTTGAACCTGTTATGATGTGAATTAGCCGTAGCTCGGTGTTCATCTTTTGTCAAGCATCTTGAGTAGATCACTGCCATATACTTTGTTGGTACGTTTGGGTGCAGTAGCTTAATTTCTTGTTGCTTGCTAAGTGGTATCATGCTGTTAATGGCAGATTTGTGCCATTCTTGTTTTGCTTGTCATTTGCAAACCGTGCATCCGATTCCGGTGATCTTTATATCGATTTCAACCGAAATCATCTCATCTTTCCAGCGGCATACTTGGTTTGACAAGTTGATTCCTGGATCATCATTTTCCTTCCGGAGCGCGCATATGCATTGCATATCACATCTCGCATATCATGCCATGTTTTGCATCATGTTGCTTGTGCATTGCACCGTGATTTATTGTGGTTCCTTTGTTTGTGTTCTTGCTTTGGGTAGAGCCGGGAGACGAGTACGTGAACGAGGAACCTGTTGAGAACGCTTACGAGGATCAAGCTTTCGACAACTCTGAGAACCTTGCGAGCAAGATGACCAAACCCTCAAATCACTTCTATCTTTGCTATGCTAGATGCTCGCTCTTTTGCTATGCCTATGCTACGATGCCTACCACTTGCTATATCATGCCACCCATATTGCCATGTCAGCCCCTAACCATCCTTCCCTAGCAAACCGTTGATTGGCTATGTTACCGCTTTGCTCAGCCCCTCTTATAGCGTTGCTAGTTGCGGTGAAGTGAAGTTGGTTCCTTGTTGGAACATGGAGATGTTGTTCCTTATTGGAACATGTTTACTTGTTGGGGATATCACAATATATATCTGCTATAATTAATGCATCTATATACTTGGTAAAGGGTGGAAGGCTCGGCCTTATGCCCAGTGTTTTGTTCCACTCTTGCCACCCTAGTTTCGTCATACCGGTGTTATGTTCCTTGATTTCGCGTTCCTTACGGTTGGGTGATTTATGGGACCCCTTGACAGTTCGCTTTGAATAAGACTCCTCCAGCAAGGCCCAACTTTGGTTTTACCATTTGCCACCTAAGCCTTTTTCCCTCGGGTTTCGCGAGCCCGAGGGTCATCTTTATTTTAACCCCGGACCAGTGCTCCTTGGTCTTGGCCCAACTGGCGATGTCCGGCGCCCGGGCAATCCAGGGTCTATGCCAACCCGACGTCTTGCCTATCTGGTGTGCCCTGAGAACGAGATATGTGCAGCTCCTATCAGGATTTGTCGGCACATTCGGGTGGCTTTGCTGGTCTTGTTTTATTGCTGTCAAAATGTCTTGTAGTCCGGGATTCCGAGATTGATCGGGTCTTCCCGGTAGAAGGAATATCCTTCGTTGACCGTGAGAGCTTATAATGGGCTAAGTTGGGACACCCCTGCAGGGTATTATCTTTCGAAAGCCGTGCCCGCGGTTATGAGGCAGATGGGAATTTGTTAATGTCCGGTTGTAGAAAACCCGAAGTTGACCTCAGTTAAAAATACACATCAACCGCGTGTGTAACCGTGATGGTCTCTTCTCGGCGGGGTCCGGGAAGTGAACACGGTGTTGGAGTTATGTCTGCCGTAAGTAGTTCAAGATCACTTCTTGATCACTACTAGCTTCACGGCCGTGCTTTGCTCCTCTTCTCGCTCTCTTTTGCGAATGTAGCCACCATATATGCTAGTCGCTTGCTGCAGCTCCACCTTACAACTCTGTCCTTCCGATAATCTTAAATAGTCTTGATCTCGCGGTGTGAGATTGCTGAGTCCCGTGACTCACAGATTCTACCAAAACAGTTGCAGGTGCCGGCGATGCGGCAGGTGACGAACCGAGCTCAAGTGGGAGTTCGATGAGGAACGTGGTCGTTACTATGTGTCTTTTCCCGATGATCGTAGTGGAGCCCAGTTGGGACGATCGGGAACTGTGTAGCATTTGGGGTATCTTCTTTTATTTTGGTTCCGTAGTCGGACCTTGAGTGTACTCTGAATGATGGATGTTTATTTATGTATTGTGTGAAGTGGCATCGTAAGCCAACTATGTATCTCTTTCCCTTATGTATTACATGGGTTGTGTGAAGATTACCTCACTTGCGACATTGCTTTCAATGCGGTTATGCCTCTAAGTCGTGCCTCGACACGTGGGAGATATAGCCGCATCGAGGGCGTGATAATCTAGCTACTAGCTATGGAACCGTAGGTCTGTGGTAAACTACTCACTAGAGCTATAAGTTTATGAAAGCTCAAAAATAAAACTAAGTGGGTGTTCATCCAACTTGCTTGCTCATGAAGACCTAGGGCATTTTGAGGAAGCCCGTCATTGGAATATACAAGCCAAGTTCTATAATGAAAAATTCCCACTAGTATATGAAAATGACAATATAGGAGACTCTCTATCATGAAGATCATGATGCTACTTTGAAGCACAAGTGTGGCAAAAGGATAGTAACATTGTCCCTTCTCTCTTTTTCTCTCATTCTTTTCTTTTTTTTCTTTTTTTCTTTTTCTCCCTTTTTTGGACCCTTTTCTTATTTGGCCTTTCTCTCCCTTTTTTTATTTCCTCAAATAATGAAGATCATCACACTTCTATTTACTTACAACTCAAAAATTATAACTCTATACTTGAACAAAAATTTGACTCTATGTGAATGCCTCCGGCGATGTACCGGGATGTGCAATGAATCAAGAGCGACATGTATGAAAGAATTAGGAACAGTGGCTTTGCCACAAATACGATGTCAACTACATGATCATGCAAAGCAATATGACAATGATGATGCCTATCATAATAAACAGAACGGTGGAAAGTCGCATGGCAATATATCTCGAAATGTCTATGGAAATGCTATAATAGGTAGGTATGGTGGCTGTTTTGATGAAGGTATATGGTGGGTTTATGGCACCGGCAAAAGTTGTGCGGTACAAGAGAGGCTAGCAATGGTGGAACGGTGAGAGTGTGTATAATCCATGGACTCAACATTAGTCATAAAAAAATCACATATTTATTGCAAAAATATGTTAGTCATCGAAACAAAGTACTACATGCATGCTCCTAGGGGGATAGATTGGTAGGAAAAGACCATCGCTCGTCCCCAACCGCCACTCATAAGGAAGACAATCAAAAAATATCTCATGCTCCAACTTCGTTACATAACGGTTCACCATACGTGCATGCTACGGGACTCACAAACCTTAACACAAGTACTTCTCAAATTCACAACTACTCACTAGCATGACTCTAATATCACCATCTTCATATCTCAAAAAAATCATAAGGAATCAAACATCTCATAGTATTCAATGCACTTTATATGAAAGTTGTTATTATATCCCTCTTGGATGTCTATCATATTAGGACTAATTTTATATCCAAAGCAAATTACCATGCTGTTTTTAAAGACTCTCAAAATAATATAAGTGAAGTGCAAGAGTTCATCAATTTCTATAAAATAAAACCACCCCCATGCTCTAAAAAGATATAAGTAAAGCACTGGAGCAAAGTTGCCTAGCTCAAAAGATATAAGTGAATCACATAGAGTATTATAATAAATCATGATTAATGTGTGTCTCTCCCAAAAGGTGTGTACAGCAAGGATGATTGTGTCAAACAAAAAAGTAAAGACTCAAATCATACAAGACGCTCCAAGAAAAACACATATCATGTGGTGAATAAAAATATAGCCTCAAGTAAAGTTACCGATAGATGAAGACGAAAGAGGGGATACCTTCCGGATCATCCCCAAGCTTAGGCTCTTTGGCCTCCTTGAATATTACCTTGGGGTGACTTGAAAATCCCCAAGCTTAGGTGTTGGAAATATGCCATAGAGGCAATAATAAATTAGTTATTATTATATTTCCTTGTTCACGATAATCGTTTATTATCCATGCTATAATTGTATTGATAGGAAACTCAGATACATGTGTGGATACATAGACAACACCATGTCCCTAGTAAGCCTCTATTGACTAGCTCGTTGATCAATAGATGGTTACGGTTTCTAACCATGGACATTGGATGTCATTGATAACGGATCACATCATTAGTAGAATGATGTGATGGACAAGACCCAATACTAAGCATAGCACAAAGATCGTAGTTCAGTATGCTAAAGCTTTTCTAATGTCAAGTATCATTTCCTTAGACCATGAGATTGTGCAACTCCGGATACCGTAGGAATGCTTTGGTGTACCAAACGTCACAACGAATCGGGTGGCTATAAAGGTGCACTACAGGTATCTCGAAAGTGTCATTGGGTTGGTACGAATCGAGATCGGATTTGTCACTCCGGTTGACGGAGAGGTATCTCTGGGCCCACTCGGTAGGACATCATCATAATGTGCACAATGTGACCAAGGGGTTGATCACGGGATGATGTGTTACGGAACGAGTGAAGAGACTTGCAGGTAACGAGATTGAACAAGGTATCGGGATACCGACGATCGAATCTCGGGCAAGTACAATACCGCTAGACGAAGGGGATTGTATACGGGATCGATTGAGTCCTTGACATCGTGGTTCATCCGATGAGATCATCGTGGAACATGTGGGAGCCAACATGGGTATCCAGATCCCGCTGTTGGTTATTGGCCGGAGAACGTCTCGGTCATGTCTACATGTCTCCCGAACCCGTAGGGTCTACACACTTAAGGTTCGATGACGCTAGGGTTATAAAGGAAGTTTGTATGTGGTTACCGAATGTTGTTCGAGTCCGGATGAGATCCCGGACGTCACGAGGAGTTCGGAATGGTCCGGAGGTAAAGATTTATATATGGAAAGTTGTTGTTCGGGTTAGGAAAAGTTCGGGTTTTTCGGTATTGTACCGGAAGCTTCGGAAGGTTCGGAGGATTCGGAGGGGTCCGGAGGTCCGGAAATTGTTCCACCACGTCCAATACAGTAGCATGGGCTGTAGGGGCGCCCTAGCCTTAATGGGCCAGGGGCACCAGCCCCCAAGGCCCATGCGCATGGGAAGGGGAAACCCTAAGGGGAGGGCCTCCACTTGACTTGGGAGGCACTCCTCCCCTTGGCCGCCCCCAAGTCCCATCTAGGGCTGGCCGCACCCTTGGGGTGGAAACCCTAAAGGGGCGCAGCCCCTTTCCCCTATATATACTTGAGGTTTTGGGCTGCCCCATACACATGAGTTCTCTCCCTCTTGGTGCAGCCCCTGCCTCCTCCTCCTCCTCTCCCTTGGTGCTTGGCGAAGCCCTGCGGGATTGCCACGCTCCTGCATCACCACCATGCCGTTGTGCTGCTGTTGGATGGAGTCTTCCTCAACCTCTCCTCTCTCCTTGCTGGATCAAGGCGTGGGAGACGCCACCGGCTGTACGTGTGTTGAACGCGGAGGTGCCGTCCGTTCGGCACTAGGATCTCCGGTGATTTGGATCACGACGAGTACGACTCCTTCAACCCCGTTCTCATGAACGCTTCCTCTTACCGATCTACAAGGGTATGTAGATGCACTCTCCTTCCCCTCGTTGATAGTTTCTCCATAGATAGATCTTGGTGACACGAGGAAAACTTTGAATTTCTGCCACGTTCCCCAACAAAGGGCATCATGAGCTAGGTCTATTGCGTAGATTCTTTGCACGAGTAGAACACAAAGTAGTTGTGGGCGTTGATGTTGTTCAATATGCTTACTGTTACTAGTCCAATCTTGTTTCGACGGTATTGTGGGATGAAGCGTCCGGACCGACCTTACACGCATCTTACGTGAGACAGTTCCACCGATCGACATGCACTTGGTGCATAAGGTGGCTAGCGGGTGCCGCTCTCCCACTTTAGTCGGAACGGATTCGATGAAAAGGGTCCTTATGAAGAGTAAATAGCAATTGGCATATCACGTTGTGGTTTTATGAGGTAAGAAACGTTCTTGCTAGAAACCCAAAGCAGCCACGTAAAACATGCAAACAACAATTAGAGGACGCCTAACTAGTTTTTGCAGGGTATGCTATGTGATGTGATATGGCCAAGAAGAATGTGATGAATGATATGTGATGTATGAGATTGATCATGTTCTTGTAATAGGATTCACGACCTGCGTCGATGAGTATGACAACCGGCAGGAGCCATAGGAGTTGTCTTTATTTATTGTATGACCTGCGTGTCATTAAACAACGCCATGTAATTACTTTACTTTATTGCTAACGGTAGCCATAGTAGTAGAAGTAATAGTTGGCGAGACAACTTCATGAAGACACGATGATGGAGATCATGATGATGGAGATCATGGTGTCATGCCGGTGACGATGATGATCATGGAGCCCCAAGATGGAGATCAATGGAGCTATATGATATTGGCCATATCATGTCACTACTATATAATTGCATGTGATGTTTATTATGTTTATGCATCTTGTTTACTTAGAAACGACGGTAGTAAATAAGATGATCCCTTACACAAATTTCAAGAAGTGTTCTCCCCGATCGTGCAATCGTTGCTACAGTTCGTCGCTTCTAAGCACCACGTGATGATCGGGTGTGATGGATTCTTACGTTCACATACAACGGGTGTAAGACAGATTTACACACTTGAAACACTTAGGGTTAACTTGACGAGCCTAGCATGTACAGACATGGCCTCGAACACGAGACCGAAAGGTCGAGCATGAGTCGATAGTAGATACGATCAACATGAAGATGTTCACCGATGATGACTAGTCCGTCTCACGTGATGATCGGACACGGCCTAGTTGACTCGGATCATGTAATCACTTAGATGACCGAGGGATGTCTATCGAGTGGGAGTTCATAAGATGAACTTAATTATCTTGAACATAGTCAAAAGACCTTTTGCAAATTATGTCGAAGCTCGCGCTTTAGTTCCACTGTTTAGATATGTTCCTAGAGAAAATATAGTTGAAAGTTGAAAGTAGCGATTATGCGGACAGAGAAAGCTTATGTCCTTAATGCACCGCTCAGTGTGTTGAACCCCAAACGTTGTTTGTAGATGTTGCGAACATCGACATACACATTTTGATAACTACGTGATAGTTCAGTTAAATGGTTTAGAGTAGAGGCACCAAACACGTTTTGAAACGTCATGAACATATGAGATGTTTGAGGGCTGAAATTGGGATTTCAGGCTCGT
Source organism: Aegilops longissima (assembly GCA_021605205.1). Lineage (NCBI taxonomy): Eukaryota > Viridiplantae > Streptophyta > Magnoliopsida > Poales > Poaceae > Aegilops > Aegilops longissima. Next base: position 18,980 of record JAHIAM010000670.1, read on the forward strand.
GCCACGCCAAGAGGTATAAGACCTCCGACGATTTTCTTAGCCTGCAAACTAAGGGAGAAAAGCTCAATCGTTGAGCTTGTGCTCAGATTGTCCGAGTACAACAATCACTTGAATCGAGTGGGAGTTGATCTTCGGATGAGATAGTGATGTTTCTCCAAAGTCATTGCCACCAAGCTGCTAGAGCTTCGTGATGAACTATAACTTGTCGGGGATAGATATGATGATCCTTGAGGTATTCACGATGTTTGACACGCGAAAGTAGAAATCAAGAAGGAGCATCAATTGTTGATGGTTGGTGAAACCACTAGTTTCAAGAAGGGCAAGGGCAAGAAGGGATACTTCATGAAGCGGCAAATCTGCTGCTGCTCTAGTGAAGAAACCCAAGGTTGAACCCAAACCCGAGACTAAGTGCTTCGTAATAGGGGAACAGCCATCGGAGCAGAATTACCCTAGATACTTGGTAGATGAGAAGGCTGGCAAGGTCGATAGAAGTATATTGATATACATTATGTTAATGTGTACTTTACTAGTACTCCTAGTAGCACCAGGGTATTAGATACGGTTCGGTTGCTAAGTGTTAGTAACTCGAAACAAAAGCTACGGAATAAACGGAGACTAGCTAAAGGTGAGCTGACGATACGTGTTGGAAGTGTTTCCAAGGTTGATGTGATCAAGCATCGCACGCTCCCTCTACCATCGAGATTGGAGTTAAACCTAAAATTATTATTTGGTGTTTGCGTTGAGCATAGACATGATTGGATTATGTCTATCGCAATACGGTTATTCATTTAAGGAGAATAATGGTTACTCTGTTTATTTGAATAATACCTTCAATGGTATTGCACCTAAAAGGAAGGGTTTATTGAATCTCGATCGTAGTGATACACATTTTCATGCCAAAAGATATAAGATAGTAAAGATAGTACCACTTACTTGTGGTAATCGCCATGTAAGTCATATTGGTGTAAACGCATGAAGAAGCTCCATGTTGATGGATCTTTGGACTCACTCATTTTGAAAGGTTTGAGACATGTGAACCATGTCTATTGGTGTATACGCATGAAGAAACTCCATGCAGATGGATCGTTTGGACTCACTTGATTTTGAATCACTTGAGATATGCAAATAATACCACATGGGCAAGATGACCTGAAAAGCCTCGGTTTGAGAAGATGGAACAAGATAGCAACTTGTTGAAGTGACACATTTTGATGTGTGCAGTCCAATGAGTCTTGAGGCATGCGATGAATATCGTTATGTTCTTACTTCACGAATGATTTAAGTAGATACTGAGTGTATTTACTTGATGAAACACAAGTCTGAAATATTGAATGGTTCAAGTAATTTCAGAGTGAAGTTTAAGATCTTCGTGACAAGAGGATAGAATGTCTATGATATGATCATAGAGATGAATATCTGAGTTCTGAGTTTTGGCACACAATTAAGACATTGTGCAAATTGTTTCACAATTAATACCGCCTGGAACACCATAGTGTGATGGTGTGTCCGAACATCATAGTTGCACTCTATTGGATATGGTGCGTACCATGATATCTCTTATCGAATTACCACTATCGTTCATGGGTTAGGCATTAGAGACAACCGCACTCACTTTAATGGGGCACCACGTAATTCCATTGAGACGACACCGTTTGGAGAAACCTAAGTTGTCGTTTCTTAAAAGTTTGGGGCTGCGACGCTTATGTGGAAAAGTTTTAGGTTGATAAGCTCGAACCCAAAGCGGACAAAATGCATCTTCATAGGACACCCAAAACAGTTGGGTATACCTCCTAATTCAGATCCGGAAGCAATAGGGATTGTTTCTTGAATCGGGTCCTTTCTCGAGGAAAAGTTCGTCTCGAGAAGTTGAGTGGGAGGATGGTGGAGACTTGATGAGGTTATTGAACCATCACTTCAACTAGTGTGTAGCAGGGCGCAGGAAGTTGTTCCCGTGGCACCTACACCAATTGAAGTAGAAGCTTATGATAGTGATCATGAAGTTTCGGATCAAGTCACTGACGTACCTCGTAGGGTGACAAGGATGCGTACTACTTCAGAGTGGTACGCAATCCTGTCTTGAAGGTCATGTTGCTAGACAACAATGAACCTACGAGCTATGGAGAAGCAATGGTGGGCCCAAATTTCGACAAATGGTTAGAAGCCATGAAATCCGAGATAGGATCCATGTATCAGTACAAAGCATGGACTTTGGTGGACTTGCCCGATGAGCGGAAAGCCATTGAGATGAATGGATCTTTAAGAAGAAGACAGACGTGGACGGTAATGTCACCGACTATGAAGCTCGGCTTGTGGCGAAGAGTTTTTCACAAGTTCAAGGAGTTGACTACGATGAGATTTTCTCATCCGTAGCGATGCTTAAAGTCCGTCGGAATCATGTTAGCATAAGCTGCATTTATGAAATCTGGCAGATGGATGTCAAAATGAGTTTCCTTACCAGTTTTCGTAAGGAAAGGTTGTATGTGATACAATCAGAAAGGTTTTGTCGATCCTAAGGATGCTAAAAGGTATGCTAGCACCAGCGATCCTTCTAAGGACTGAAACTAGCATCTCGGAGTTGGAATGTGCACTTTGATGAGATGATCAAAGATTTTGGGTTTATACAAAGTTTATGAGAAACTTGTATTTCCAAAGAAGTGAGTGGGAGCACTATAGAATTTTTGATGAGTATATGTTGTTGACATATTGATGATCAGAAATGATGTAGAATTTCTGGAAAGCATACAGGGTTATTTGAAAGATGTTTTTCAATGGAAAACCTGTATTAAGCTACTTGAACATTGAGCATCAAGATCTATAGGGATAGATCAAACCGCTTAATGGTACTTTCAAATGAGCATATACCTTGACATGATCTTGAAGGTGTTCAAGATGGATCATCAAAGAAGAAGTTCTGCACGAGATGTAAGGTATGAAGTTGAGACTTAAAGCTCGACCACAAAGCAGAGAGAGAGAAAGGACGAAGGTCGCCCCTATGCCTTAGACGTAGGCTCTATAGTATGTTATGTTGTGTACCGATCGAAGTGTGCCTTGCCATGAGTCATCAAGGGGTACAAGAATGATCCAGAATGGATCATTGGATAGCGATCAAAATTGTCCTTGGAGTAAATAAGGACATGTTTCTCGATTATGGAGGTGATAAAGAGTTCGGCGTAAAGGGTTACGTCCATGCAAACTTTAAACACCTATCCGAATGACTCTGAGTAGCAAACTGGATACGTATAGTGGAGCAACCATTTGGAATAGCTCCAAGTGGAGCGTGGAAGCAGCGCTTACAATATGACCTAGAAAGTTGCAAAGCACACACGGATCTGAAAGGTTCGACCGTTGACTAAAACCCGTTGACTAAAACCTCTCTCACAAGCAAAACATGATCAAACCTCGAACTCATTGAGTCTAAATCACATGATGATGTGAACTAGTTTACGACACTAGTAAACTCTTTGGGTGTTGGTCACATGGCGATGTGACCTATCGATGTTAATCACATGACGATGTGAACTAGATTATTGACTCTAGTGCAAGTGGGAGACTGTTGGAAATATGCCCTAGAGGCAATAATAAATTAGTTATTATTATATTTCCTTGTTCACGATAATCGTTTATTATCCATGCTATAATTGTATTGATAGGAAACTCAGATACATGTGTGGATACATAGACAACACCATGTCCCTAGTAAGCCTCTATTGACTAGCTCGTTGATCAATAGATGGTTACGGTTTCCTAACCATGGACATTGGATGTCATTGATAACGGGATCACATCATTAGTAGAATGATGTGATGGACAAGACCCAATACTAAGCATAGCACAAAGATCGTAGTTCAGTATGCTAAAGCTTTTCTAATGTCAAGTATCATTTCCTTAGACCATGAGATTGTGCAACTCCGGATACCGTAGGAATGCTTTGGGTGTACCAAACGTCACAACGTAATCGGGTGGCTATAAAGGTGCACTACGGTATCTCCGAAAGTGTCATTGGGTTGGCACGAATCGAGACTGGATTTGTCACTCCGGTTGACGGAGAGGTATCTCTGGGCCCACTCGGTAGGACATCATCATAATGTGCACAATGTGACCAAGGGGTTGATCACGGGATGATGTGTTACGGAATGAGTAAAGAGACTTTCCGGTAACGAGATTGAACAAGGTATCGGGATACCGACGATCGAATCTCGGGCAAGTACAATACCGCTAGACGAAGGGGATTGTATACGGGATCGATTGAGTCCTTGACATCGTGGTTCATCCGATGAGATCATCGTGGAACATGTGGGAGCCAACATGGGTATCCAGATCCCGCTGTTGGTTATTGGCCGGAGAACGTCTCGGTCATGTCTACATGTCTCCCGAACCCGTAGTGTCTACACACTTAAGGTTCGATGACGCTAGGGTTATAAAGGAAGTTTGTATGTGGTTACCGAATGTTGTTCGAGTCCGGATGAGATCCCGGACGTCACGAGGAGTTCGGAATGGTCCGGAGGTAAAGATTTATATATGGAAAGTTGTTGTTGGGTTAGGAAAAAGTTCGGGTTTTTCGGTATTGTACCGGAAGCTTCTGAAGGTTCGGAGGATTCGGAGGGGTCCGGAGGTTCGGAAATTGTTCCACCACGTCCAATACAGTAGCATGGGCTGTAGGGGCGCCCTAGCCTAATGGGCCAGGGGCACCAGCCCCCAAGGCCCATGCGCATGGGAAGGGGAAACCCTAAGGGGAGGGCCTCCACTTGACTTGGGAGGCACTCCTCCCCTCTGGCCGCCCCAAGTCCCATCTAGGGCTGGCCGCACCCCTTGGGGTGGGAAACCCTAAAGGGGCGCAGCCCCTTTCCCCTATATATACTTGAGGTTTTGGGCTGCCCCATACACATGAGTTCTCTCCTCTTGGTGCAGCCCCTGCCCTCCTCCTCCTCCTCTCCCTTGGTGCTTGGCGAAGCCCTGCGGGATTGCCACGCTCCTCCATCACCACCATGCCGTTGTGCTGCTGTTGGATGGAGTATTCCTCAACCTCTCCCTCTCTCCTTGCTGGATCAAGGCGTGGGAGACGTCACCGGGCTGTACGTGTGTTGAACGCGGAGGTGCCGTCCGTTCGGCACTAGGATCTCTGGTGATTTGGATCACGACGAGTACGACTCCTTCAACCCTGTTCTCATGAACGCTTCCGCTTAGCGATCTACAAGGGTATGTAGATGCACTCTCCTTCCCCTCGTTGCTAGTTTCTCCATAGATAGATCTTGGTGACACGTAGGAAAATTTTGAATTTCTGCTACGTTCCCCAACATTAGGCTCTTGCCACTCCTTATTCCATAATCCATCAAATCCTTACCCAAAACTTGAAACTTCACAACATAAAACTTCAACAGAAAATCTCGTAAGCTCCGTTAGTATAAGAAAATAAATCACCACTTGTGGTACTATTGAGAACTCATTATTTATTTATATTGGTGTAATATCTATTTTATTCCAACTTTTACATAGTTCATACCCCCCGATACTAGCCATACATTCATCAAAATAAGCAAACAACACGCGAAAAACAGAATCTGTCAAAAACAGAACAGTCTGTAGCAATCTGGATATTTCGAATACTTCTGTAACACTAAAAATCTTGAGAAATTAGGAAGTACTAGAAAATTTGTCTATTAACCTTCTACAAAAAGGATCAACTAAAAATCACTCTTCAGCTAAACATTAGAATTGTTTTCGTGAGCGCAAAAGTTTATGTTTTTCAGCAAGATCAAATCAACTATCACCGTAGACTATCCCAAAGGTCTTACTTGGCACAAACACTAATTAAAACACAAAACCACATATAACCAGAGGCTAGATGAAATATTTATTGCAAAACAGAACCTAAAAAGAAAAAATAAAAAAAATTGGGTTGCCTCCCAACAAGCGCTATTGTTTAACGCCCTTAGCTAGGCATAAAAACGAATAGATCTAAGTGTTATCATCTTTGGCATGCAATTCATAAGTGGCTCTCATAATAGATTTATAAGGAAATTTATTTTTATTTCTTGGGAAGTTTTCCATGCCTTTCCTTAATGGAAATTGAAATCTAATGTTTCCTTCTTTCATAGCAATAATTGCACCAATCGTTCTAAGGAAAGGTCTACCAAGAATAATAGGACATGTAGGATTGCAATCTATATCAAGAACAATGAAATCTACGGGCACATAATTCCTATTTGCAACAATAATAACATCATTAATCCTTCCCATAGGTTTCTTAATAGTGGAATCCGCAAGATGCAAATTTAAGGAACAATCATCAAATTCACGGAAACCTAACACATCACATGAAGTTTTTGGAATCGGGGAAACACTAGCACCCAAATCACACAAAGAATAGCATTCATAATATTTAATCTTAATCTTAATAGTAGGTTTCGACTTATCATAAAGTTTTCTAGGGATAGAAGCTTCCAATTCAAGCTTTTCTTCAAGAGATTGCATCATAGCATCAACGATATGTTTAGTAAAAGCTTTGTTTTGATTATAAGCATGAGGAGAATTCAACATGGATTGCAACAAGGAAATACAATCTATTAAAGAACAATTATCATAATTAAATTCCTTGAAATCCAAAGAGTGGGTTCATTGCTACCTAAAGTTTTGACCTCTCCAATCCCACTTTTATCAAATTTTGCATCAAGATCTAAAAACTCCGAATCATTGGGATGCCTTCTAACTAAAGTTGAATCATCTCCAGTCCCATCATTATCAAGATTCACATTGGAAAACAAAGATTCAATAGGAGTCACATCAATCACTTTAAGATCTTCATCACTATTTTCACGGAAACTAGAAGAACACACTTTTATAAACAAATTTTTTTAGCACGCATCTTAGCGGTTCTTTCTTTGCACTCATAAATGGAAATTCTAATGGCTTTGAGAGACTCATTGATATCATGCTTAGGTGGAATAGATCTAATTTTCAAATAATCAACATCAAGAGAAATTCTATCCAAGTTCCTAGCCAAATCATCAATCTTAAGCACCTTTTCTTCAATCAAAGCATTGAAATTCTTTTGCGAACCAATAAATTCTTTAACACTATTCTCAAATTCAGAGGGCATCTTATTGTAATTTCCATAAGAATCGTTGTAGGAATTACCATAATTATTAGAGGAATTACTAGGAAAAGGCCAAGGGTTAAGATTACCTCTATAAGCGTTATTACCAAAATAGTTCCTACCAACAAAATTCACATCCATGGACTCATTTTTGTTTTCAACCACATTAGACAAAGGAATATCATTAGGATCAATAGGAGCACTCTTGCTAGCAAATAATTTCATGAGCTCATCCATCTTTCCACTCAAAACATTAATCTCTTCAATCGCATGCACTTTTTTACTAGTGGATGATCTTTCGGTATGCCATTGAGAATAACTAACCATAATATTATCTAGGAGTTTAGTAGCTTCTCCTAAAGTAATTTCCATAAAAGTACCTCCCGCGGCCGAATCTAAAAGGTTTCTAGAAGCAAAATTCAATCCGGCATAAATTTTTTGTATAGTCATCCACAAATTCAAACCATGCGTAGGGCAATTTGTAATCATTAATTTCATCCTCTCACAAGATTCTGCAACATGTTCATGATCAAGTTGCTTAAAATTCATAATATCGTTCCTAAGGGAGATCTTAGCGGGAGGAAAATACTTGGAAATAAAAGCATCTTTACACTTGTTCCATGAATAAATACTATTTTTAAGCAAATATGAAAACCAAGTTTTAGCACGATCCCCAAGCGAGAACGGAAATAGCTTCAATTTAACAATATCATTATCCACATCTTTTTTATTTTACGTATCACACAAATCAACGAAATTATTAAGATGGGCTGCGACATCTTCATTGGGAAGACCGGAAAATTGATCTTTCATAACGAGATTCAGCAAAGCGGAATTAATTTCACAAGATTCCGCATTAGCATCGGGAACAATCGGAGTACTAATAAAATCATTGTTGTTGGTACTAGAAAAGTCACACAATTTGGTATTATCTTGAGCAATCGTGACAAACCAAGCAATCCAACATACAAGCACATAAAAAGCAAACGAAGAATATGAACGAAAGAGGGGCTAAGAAAAGGCGAATCTTTTCGAAAGCCGTTTAAGAAGTGGGGGAGAGGAAAATGAGAGGCGAATGGCGAATAATGAAATGCGAGGGATGAGATTTTATGATGGGTACTTGGTATGTCTCGGCTTGGCATAGACCTCCCCGGCAACGGCGCCAGAAATTCTTCCTGCTACCTCTTGAGCTTGTGTTGGTTTTTTCCTCGAAGAGGAAAGGGTGATGCAGCAAAGTAGAGTAAGTATTTCCCTCAGCTTTTGAGAACCAAGGTATCAATCCAGTAGGAGACAACACAACAAGCCACCGAATACATGCACAAACAAACACCAACTTGCACCCAACACGATAAAGGGGTTGTCAATCCCTTCACGGTTATTTTGCAAAGTGAGATCTGATATAGATGGATAAACGTTAAAGTAATATTTTTGGTGTTTTGGGTTTATGGAACGGAAAGTAAAAAATTGCAAAGAAAGTAAATAGGAAATTAGAATTGTAGATCAGAAACTTATAAGATGGAAAATAGACCCGGGGGCCATAAGTTTCACTAGAGGCTTCTCTCAAGATAGAAATTATTACGGTGGGTGAACAAATTACTGCCGAGCAATTGATAGAAAAGCGCAAAGTTATGACGATATCTAAGGCAATGATCATGAATATAGGCATCACGTTCGTGTCAAGTAGACCGAAACGATTCTGCATCTACTACTATTACTCCACACATCGACCGCTATCTAGCATGCATCTAGAGTATTAAGTTCATAAAGAATGGAGTAATGCCTTAAGCAAGATGGCATGATGTAGAGGAATTAAATCAAGCAATATGATGAAACCCCCCTCTTTTTATCCTCGATGGAAATAATACAATACGTGTCGGTTCCCCTTCTGTCACTAGGATCGAGCACCGCAAGATTGAACCCAAAGCTAAGCACTCCTCCCATTGCAAGAAAAACCAATCTACTTGGCCAAACCAAATCGATAGTTTGAAGAGACTTGCAAAGATATCAAATCATGCATAAAATAATTCAGAGGAGATTCAAATAATATTCATAGATAAGCTGATCATAAATCCACGATTCATCGGATCTCGGCAAACACACGGCAAAAGAGTATTATGTCGAATAGACCTGCAAGAACATCAAGCAGGACTTTGTATTGAGAATCAAAGAGAGAGAAGAAGCCATCCAGCTACTAGCTATGGACTCGTAGGTCTGTGGCAAACTACTCACGCTTCATCGAAGAGGCAATGGTGTTGATGTAGAAGCCCTCCGTGATCGAATCCCCCTTCGGCAGGATGCCGGAAAAGTCCCCTAGATGGGATCTCACGGGTACAGAAGGTTGCGGCGGTGGAAAAGTGGTTCTGTGGCTCCCCTCGAAGTCTTTGGGGTATTTGAGAACATATAGGAGGAAGATCTAGGTCAGGAGGTCACCGAGGGGCCCAGAAGGTCAGGGGGCGCACCTTACCTCCCTGGGCGCGCCCTCCACCCTTGTGGCCGGCTCGTGGCTCTTCTGACTTGCACTCCAAGTCTCCTGGGTGTCTTCTGGTCCAAGAAAAATCATTGCGAAAGTTTTATTCCGTTTGGACGTCGTTTGGTATTTCTTTTTTGTGAAACTCTAAAACAAGGAAAAAAATTGAAACTCGCACTGGGCTCTAGGTTAATAGGTTAGTCCCAAAAATAGCATATTAATGCATATAAAACATCCAAAACAGATAATATAATAGCATGGAACAATCAAAAATTATAGATACGTTGGAGACGTATCAGGCTTGCTTGACCGTGATGGGTTGGATGAGATTTACCATGTAATCGAGTTAGTTTTGTTATGGTTTGATCCCTAGTATCCACTATGTTCTAAGATTGATGTTGTTATGACTTTGCTATGCTTAATGCTTGTCACTAGGGCCCGAATGCCATGATTTTAGATCTGAACCTATTATGTTTTCATGAATATATCTGTGTTCTTGATCCTATCTTGCAAGTCAATAGTCACCTACTATGTGTTATGATCCGCAACCCCGAAGTGACAATAGTCGGGACCACTCCCGATGATGGCCGTAGTTTGAGGAGTTCATGTATTCACTAAGTGATAATGCTTTGTTTCAGTACTCTATTAAAAGGAGGACTTAATATCCCTTAGCTTCCAATAGGACCCCGCTGCCACGGGAGGGTAGGACAAAAGATGTCATGCAAGTTCTTTTCCATTAGCACGTATGACTATATTCAGAATACATGCCTACATTATATTGATGAATTGGAGCTAGTTCTGTGTCACCCTATGTTATAACCGTTGCACGATAAATGCCATCTGAGATAATTATCCATCATTGATCCATTGCCTACGAGCTTTTCACATATTGATCTTTGCTACTTTACTTTTCCGTTGCCACTGTTATGATTGCTACAAAACTGCTACTGTTACTTTTGCCACCGTCACCGTTACTTCCATACTACTTTGCTACTAAATACTTTGCTAGATATTAAGTCTTTCAGGTGTGGTTGAATTGACAACTCAGTTGCTAATACCCAAGAATATTCTTTGGCTCCCCTTATGTCGAATCAATAAATTTGGGTTGAATACTCTACCCTCGAAGACCGTTGCATTCCCCTATACTTTTGGGTTATCATTCCTCTGTCGACTGACCAACCCCCAGCGTCGACTGTCCAGACTTCTGGTCCGACTGCACAACCCGAGGCTCCGACCCCACCAGCTGCATCATCGACTCCATCGTCAATTCTGTTTGTTCTACATCATGTCCTGGAGGATCATACAGGAGCCACCAAGGAAGCAATGATCCAGGCCGGCCTGATGATGGACCGACTGAAAGTGGTGTATGAGACAAACAAGGCTGCTTACGACGCCAGTTCTACCCTCCAGACCAATGTCCGAGTAAGTGGGATTGTAAGTTGATTTACGATTGGCTTTTCAGCTTGACCCTTGCTCTGTTAGGATATGCTATCTAAAACCTGTTGCTTTATTATTCGTAAGATGTTCGTGGATGAGCGTTTTGGAACCTTTAATGTGCATCTATCATGGGTCTGTGCCTTGCATCTGTACACCCACTGGGCGTTTGCTTTTCTTGTGTAGTTCTTACACTCGATTCAGATAGGTCATGTCGAGTGGGATCCTGGTTCAGTGGGGGCACGCTGAGTGCACCCATTGGGTGTAGTCCCCGAGACCACCGTCAAATGTTTGATTCGACGGGGTCTTTAGAATATGTATGTTTGTAGCACTTCTACTTGGGCTGGCAAGGCCATACCGAGTGGGAACAGATCCAGTGGGGGCACGCTAAGTGCACCCACTGGGTGTGGTCCCCGAGACCGTTGTCGACTGCGGGCAGTCGGCGATGGTCTGAGAACAAATGATTTCTTTTTTGCTTCTTCCACTCGGGTTGGGCAGGCCGCGAAAGTAGAAATCAAGAAGGAGCATCAATTGTTGATGGTTGGTGAAACCACTAGTTTCAAGAAGGGCAAGGGCAAGAAGGGATACTTCATGAAGCGGCAAATCTGCTGCTGCTCTAGTGAAGAAACCCAAGGTTGAACCCAAACCGAGACTAAGTGCTTACGTAATAGGGGAACAGCCTTTGGAGCAGAATTACCCTAGATACTTGGTAGATGAGAAGGCTGGCAAGGTCGATAGAAGTATATTGGATATACATTATGTTAATGTGTACTTTACTAGTACTCCTAGTAGCACCAGGGTATTAGATACGGTTCGGTTGCTAAGTGTTAGTAACTCGAAACAAAAGCTACGGAATAAGCGGAGACTAGCTAAAGGTGAGTGACGATACGTGTTGGAAGTGTTTCCAAGGTTGATGTGATCAAGCATCGCACGCGCTCCCTCTACCATCGAGATTGGAGTTAAACCTAAAATTATTATTTGGTGTTTGCGTTGAGCATAGACATGATTGGATTATGTCTATAATACTGTTATTCATTTAAGGAGAATAATGGTTACTCTGTTTATTTGAATAATACCTTCAATGGTATTGCACCTAAAAGGAAGGGTTTATTGAATCTCGATCGTAGTGATACACATTTTCATGCCAAAAGATATAAGATAGTAAAGATAGTACCACTTACTTGTGGCACTGCCATGTAAGTCATATTGGTGTAAAACGCATGAAGAAGCTCCATGTTGATGGATCTTTGGACTCACTCATTTTTGAAAGGTTTGAGACATGTGAACCATGTCTATTGGTGTATACGCATGAAGAAACTCCATGCAGATGGATCGTTTGGACTCACTTGATTTTGAATCACTTGAGATATGCAAATAATACCACATGGGCAAGATGGTGAAAAGCCTCGGTTTGATAAGATGGAACAAGATAGCAACTTGTTGAAGTGACACATTTTGATGTGTGCAGTCCAATGAGTCTTTGAGGCATGCGATGAATATCGTTATGTTCTTACTTCACGAATGATTTAAGTAGATATTGAGTGTATTTACTTGATGAAACACAAGTCTGAAATATTGAATGGTTCAAGTAATTTCAGAGTGAAGTTTAAGATCTTCGTGACAAGAGGATAGAATGTCTATGATATGATCATAGAGATGAATATCTGAGTTCGAGTTTTGGCACACAATTAAGACATTGTGCAAATTGTTTCACAATTAATACCGCTGGAACACCATAGTGTGATGGTGTGTCCGAACATCATAGTTGCACTCTATTGGATATGGTGCGTACCATGATATCTCTTATCGAATTACCACTATCGTTCATGGGTTAGGCATTAGAGACAACCGCACTCACTTTAATGGGGCACCACGTAATTCCATTGAGGCGACACCGTTTGGAGAAACCTAAGTTGTCGTTTCTTAAAAGTTTGGGGCTGCGACGCTTATGTGGAAAAGTTTTAGGTTGATAAGCTCGAACCCAAAGCGGACAAAATGCATCTTCATAGGACACCCAAAACAGTTGGGTATACCTCCTAATTCAGATCCGGAAGCAATAGGGATTGTTTCTTGAATCGGGTCCTTTCTCGAGGAAAAGTTCGTCTCGAGAAGTTGAGTGGGAGGATGGTGGAGACTTGATGAGGTTATTGAACCATCACTTCAACTAGTGTGTAGCAGCGCAGGAAGTTGTTCCGTGGCACCTACACCAATTGAAGTAGAAGCTTATGATAGTGATCATGAAGTTTGGATCAAGTCACCGCGTACCTCGTGGGGTGACAAGGATGCGTACTACTTGAGTGGTACGCAATCCTGTCTTGAAGGTCATGTTGCTGACAACAATGAACCTCGAGCTATGGAGAAGCAATGGTGGGCCCAAATTTCGACAAATGGTTAGAAGCCATGAAATCCGAGATAGGATCCATGTATCAAGTACAAAGCATGGACTTTGGTGGACTTGCCCGATGAGCGGAAAGCCATTGAGATGAATGGATCTTTAAGAAGAAGACAGGCGTGGACGGTAATGTCACCGACTATGAAGCTCGGCTTGTGGCGAAGAGTTTTTCACAAGTTCAAGGAGTTGACTACGATGAGATTTTCTCATCCGTAGCGATGCTTAAAGTCCGTCGGAATCATGTTAGCATAAGCTGCATTTATGAAATCTGGCAGATGGATGTCAAAATGAGTTTCCTTACCAGTTTTAAGAAGGAAAGGTTGTATGTGATACAATCGAAAGGTTTTGTCGATCCTAAGGATGCTAAAAGGTATGCTAGCACCAGCGATCCTTCTAAGGACTGAAACTAGCATCTCGGAGTTGGAATGTGCACTTTGATGAGATGATCAAAGATTTTGGGTTTATACAAAGTTTATGAGAAACTTGTATTTCCAAAGAAGTGAGTGGGAGCACTATAGAATTTTGATGAGTATATGTTGTTGACATATTGATGATCGAAATGATGTAGAATTCTGGAAAGCATACTGAGGTTATTTGAAAGATGTTTTCAATGGAAAACCTGTATTAAGCTACTTGAACATTGAGCATCAAGATCTATAGGATAGATCAAACCGCTTAATGGTACTTTCAAATGAGCATATACCTTGACATGATCTTGAAGGTGTTCAAGATGGATCGATCAAAGAAGAAGTTCCTGCACGAGATGTAAGGTATGAAGTTGAGACTTAAAGCTCGACCACAGCAGAGCAGAGAGAAAGGGCGAAGGTCGCCCCTATGCCTTAGACGTAGGCTCTACAGTATGTTATGTTGTGTACCGCACCGGAAGTGTGCCTTGCCATGAGTCAGTCAAGGGGTACAAGAATGATCCAGGAATGGATCATTGGATAGCGGTCAAAATTGTCCTTGGAGTAAATAAGGACATGTTTCTCGATTATGGAGGTGATAAAGAGTTCGGCGTAAAGGGTTACGTCCATGCAAACTTTAAACACCTATCCGAATGACTCTGAGTAGCAAACTGGATACGTATAGTGGAGCAACCATTTGGAATAGCTCCAAGTGGAGCGTGGAAGCAGCGCTTACAATATGACCTAGAAAGTTGCAAAGCACACACGGATCTGAAAGGTTCAGACCGTTGACTAAAACCGTTGACTAAAACCTCTCTCACAAGCAAAACATGATCAAACCTCGAACTCATTGAGTCTAAATCACATGATGATGTGAACTAGTTTGAGACACTAGTAAACTCTTTGGGTGTTGGTCACATGGCGATGTGACCTATCGATGTTAATCACATGACGATGTGAACTAGATTATTGACTCTAGTGCAAGTGGGAGACTGTTGGAAATATGCCCTAGAGGCAATAATAAATTAGTTATTATTATATTTCCTTGTTCACGATAATCGTTTATTATCCATGCTATAATTGTATTGATAGGAAACTCAGATACATGTGTGGATACATAGACAACACCATGTCCCTAGTAAGCCTCTATTGACTAGCTCGTTGATCAACAGATGGTTACGGTTTCCTAACCATGGACATTGGATGTCATTGATAACGGGATCACATCATTAGTAGAATGATGTGATGGACAAGACCCAATACTAAGCATAGCACAAAGATCGTAGTTCGTATGCTAAAGCTTTTCTAATGTCAAGTATCATTTCCTTAGACCATGAGATTGTGCAACTCCGGATACCGTAGGAATGCTTTGGGTGTACCAAACGTCTGGCGTAATGGGTGGCTATAAAGGTGCACTACAGGTATCTCCGAAAGTGTCTGTTGGGTTGGCACGAATCGAGACTGGGATTTGTCACTCCGGTTGACGGAGAGGTATCTCTGGGCCCACTCGGTAGGACATCATCATAATGTGCACAATGTGACCAAGGGGTTGATCACGGGATGATGTGTTACGGAACGAGTAAAGAGAATTTCCGGTAACGAGATTGAACAAGGTATCGGGATACCGACGATCGAATCTCGGGCAAGTACAATACCGCTAGACGAAGGGGATTGTATACGGGATCGATTGAGTCCTTGACATCGTGGTTCATCCGATGAGATCATCGTGGAACATGTGGGAGCCAACATGGGTATCCAGATCCCGCTGTTGGTTATTGGCCGGAGAACGTCTCGGTCATGTCTACATGTCTCCGAACCCGTAGTGTCTACACACTTAAGGTTCGATGGCGCTAGGGTTATAAAGGAAGTTTGTATGTGGTTACGAATGTTGTTGAGTCCGGATGAGATCCCGGACGTCACGAGGAGTTCGGAATGGTCCGGAGGTAAAGATTTATATATGGAAAGTTGTTGTTGGGTTAGGAAAAAGTTCGGGTTTTTCGGTATTGTACCGGGAAGCTTCGGAAGGTTCGGAGGATTCGGAGGGGTCCGGAGGTTCGGAAATTGTTCCACCACGTCCAATACAGTAGCATGGGCTGTAGGGGCGCCCTAGCCTTAATGGGCCAGGGCACCAGCCCCCAAGGCCCATGCGCATGGGAAGGGGAAACCCTAAGGGGAGGGCCTCCACTTGACTTGGGAGGCACTCCTCCCCCTCTTGGCCGCCCCCAAGTCCCATCTAGGGCTGGCCGCACCCCTTGGGGTGGGAAACCCTAAAGGGGGCGCAGCCCCCCTTTCCCCCTATATATACTTGAGGTTTTGGGCTGCCCCATACACATGAGTTCTCTCCCTCTTGGTGCAGCCCTGCCTCTCCTCCTCCTCCTCTCCCTTGGTGCTTGGCGAAGCCCTGCGGGATTGCCACGCTCCTCCATCACCACCATGCCGTTGTGCTGCTGTTGGATGGAGTATTCCTCAACCTCTCCCTCTCTCCTTGCTGGATCAAGGCGTGGGAGACGTCACCGGGCTGTACGTGTGTTGAACGCGGAGGTGCCGTCCGTTCGGCACTAGGATCTCTGGTGATTTGGATCACGACGAGTACGACTCCTTCAACCCTGTTCTCATGAACGCTTCCGCTTAGCGATCTACAAGGGTATGTAGATGCACTCTCCTTCCCTCGTTGCTAGTTTCTCCATAGATAGATCTTGGTGACACGTAGGAAAATTTTGAATTTCTGCTCGTTCCCCAACATTAGGCTCTTGCCACTCCTTATTCCATAATCCATCAAATCCTTACCCAAAACTTGAAACTTCACAACATAAAACTTCAACAGAAAATCTCGTAAGCTCCGTTAGTATAAGAAAATAAATCACCACTTGTGGTACTATTGAGAACTCATTATTTATTTATATTGGTGTAATATCTATTTTATTCCAACTTTTACATAGTTCATACCCCCCGATACTAGCCATACATTCATCAAAATAAGCAAACAACACGCGAAAAACAGAATCTGTCAAAAACAGAACAGTCTGTAGCAATCTGGATATTTCGAATACTTCTGTAACACTAAAAATCTTGAGAAATTAGGAAGTACTAGAAAATTTGTCTATTAACCTTCTACAAAAAGGATCAACTAAAAATCACTCTTCAGCTAAACATTAGAATTGTTTTCGTGAGCTAAAAGTTTATGTTTTTCAGCAAGATCAAATCAACTATCACCGTAGACTATCCCAAAGGTCTTACTTGGCACAAACACTAATTAAAACACAAAACCACATATAACCAGAGGCTAGATGAAATATTTATTGCAAAACAGAACCTAAAAAGAAAAAATAAAAAAATTGGGTTGCCTCCCAACAAGCGCTATTGTTTAACGCCCTTAGCTAGGCATAAAAACGAATAGATCTAAGTGTTATCATCTTTGGCATGCAATTCATAAGTGGCTCTCATAATAGATTTATAAGGAAATTTATTTTTATTTCTTGGGAAGTTTTCCATGCCTTTCCTTAATGGAAATTGAAATCTAATGTTTCCTTCTTTCATAGCAATAATTGCACCAATCGTTCTAAGGAAAGGTCTACCAAGAATAATAGGACATGTAGGATTGCAATCTATATCAAGAACAATGAAATCTACGGGCACATAATTCCTATTTGCAACAATAATAACATCATTAATCCTTCCCATAGGTTTCTTAATAGTGGAATCCATAAGATGCAAATTTAAGGAACAATCATCAAATTCACGGAAACCTAACACATCACATGAAGTTTTTGGAATCGGGGAAACACTAGCACCCAAATCACACAAAGAATAGCATTCATAATATTTAATCTTAATCTTAATAGTAGGTTTCGACTTATCATAAAGTTTTCTAGGGATAGAAGCTTCCAATTCAAGCTTTTCTTCAAGAGATTGCATCATAGCATCAACGATATGTTTAGTAAAAGCTTTGTTTTGATTATAAGCATGAGGAGAATTCAACATGGATTGCAACAAGGAAATACAATCTATTAAAGAACAATTATCATAATTAAATTCCTTGAAATCCAAAGAGTGGGTTCATTGCTACCTAAAGTTTTGACCTCTCCAATCCCACTTTTATCAAATTTTGCATCAAGATCTAAAAACTCCGAATCATTGGGATGCCTTCTAACTAAAGTTGAATCATCTCCAGTCCCATCATTATCAAGATTCACATTGGAAAACAAAGATTCAATAGGAGTCACATCAATCACTTTAAGATCTTCATCACTATTTTCACGAAACTAGAAGAACACACTTTTATAAACAAATTTTTTAGCACGCATCTTAGCGGTTCTTTCTTTGCACTCATAAATGGAAATTCTAATGGCTTTGAGAGACTCATTGATATCATGCTTAGGTGGAATAGATCTAATTTTCAAATAATCAACATCAAGAGAAATTCTATCCAAGTTCCTAGCCAAATCATCAATCTTAAGCACCTTTTCTTCAATCAAAGCATTGAAATTCTTTTGCGAACCAATAAATTCTTTAACACTATTCTCAAATTCAGAGGGCATCTTATTGTAATTTCCATAAGAATCGTTGTAGGAATTACCATAATTATTAGAGGAATTACTAGGAAAAGGCCAAGGGTTAAGATTACCTCTATAAGCGTTATTACCAAAATAGTTCCTACCAACAAAATTCACATCCATGGACTCATTTTTGTTTTCAACCACATTAGACAAAGGAATATCATTAGGATCAATAGGAGCACTCTTGCTAGCAAATAATTTCATGAGCTCATCCATCTTTCCACTCAAAACATTAATCTCTTCAATCGCATGCACTTTTTTACTAGTGGATGATCTTTCGGTATGCCATTGAGAATAACTAACCATAATATTATCTAGGAGTTTAGTAGCTTCTCCTAAAGTAATTTCCATAAAAGTACCTCCCGCGGCCGAATCTAAAAGGTTTCTAGAAGCAAAATTCAATCCGGCATAAATTTTTGTATAGTCATCCACAAATTCAAACCATCGTAGGGCAATTTGTAATCATTAATTTCATCCTCTCACAAGATTCGCAACATGTTCATGATCAAGTTGCTTAAAATTCATAATATCGTTCCTAAGGGAGATCTTAGCGGGAGGAAAATACTTGGAAATAAAAGCATCTTTACACTTGTTCCATGAATAAATACTATTTTTAAGCAAATATGAAAACCAAGTTTTAGCACGATCCCCAAGCGAGAACGGAAATAGCTTCAATTTAACAATATCATTATCCACATCTTTTTTATTTTACGTATCACACAAATCAACGAAATTATTAAGATGGGCTGCGACATCTTCATTGGGAAGACCGGAAAATTGATCTTTCATAACGAGATTCAGCAAAGCGGAATTAATTTCACAAGATTCCGCATTAGCATCGGGAACAATCGGAGTACTAATAAAATCATTGTTGTTGGTACTAGAAAAGTCACACAATTTGGTATTATCTTGAGCAATCGTGACAAACCAAGCAATCCAACATACAAGCACATAAAAAGCAAACGAAGAATATGAACGAAAGAGGGGCTAAGAAAAGGCGAATCTTTTCGAAAGCCGTTTAAGAAGTGGGGGAGAGGAAAATGAGAGGCGAATGGCGAATAATGAAATGCGAGGGATGAGATTTTATGATGGGTACTTGGTATGTCTCGGCTTGGCATAGACCTCCCGACAACGGCGCCGAAATTCTTCCTGCTACCTCTTGAGCTTGTGTTGGTTTTTCCTCGAAGAGAAAGGGTGATGCAACAAAGTAGAGTAAGTATTTCCCTCAGCTTTTGAGAACCAAGGTATCAATCCAGAGGAGACAACACAACAAGCCACCGAATACATGCACAAACAAACACCAACTTGCACCCAACACGATAAAGGGGTTGTCAATCCCTTCACGGTTATTTTGAAAAGTGAGATCTGATATAGATGGATAAACGTTAAAGTAATATTTTTGGTGTTTTGGGTTTATGGAACGGAAAGTAAAAAATTGCAAAGAAAGTAAATAGGAAATTAGAATTGTAGATCGGAAACTTATAAGATGGAAAATAGACCCGGGGGCCATAAGTTTCACTAGAGGCTTCTCTCAAGATAGAAATTATTACGGTGGGTGAACAAATTACTGCCGAGCAATTGATAGAAAAGCGCAAAGTTATGACGATATCTAAGGCAATGATCATGAATATAGGCATCACGTTAAGTGTCAAGTAGACCAAACGATTACGCATCTACTACTATTACTCCACACATCGACCGCTATCTAGCATGCATCTAGAGTATTAAGTTCATAAAGAATGGAGTAATGCCTTAAGCAAGATGGCATGATGTAGAGGAATTAAATCAAGCAATATGATGAAACCCCCCTCTTTTTATCCTCGATGGAAATAATACAATACGTGTCGGTTCCCCTTCTGTCACTAGGATCGAGCACCGCAAGATTGAACCCAAAGCTAAGCACTCCTCCCATTGCAAGAAAAACCAATCTACTTGGCCAAACCAAATCGATAGTTTGAAGAGACTTGCAAAGATATCAAATCATGCATAAAATAATTCAGAGGAGATTCAAATAATATTCATAGATAAGCTGATCATAAATCCACGATTCATCGGATCTCGGCAAACACACGGCAAAAGAGTATTATGTCGAATAGACCTGCAAGAACATCAAGCAGGACTTTGTATTGAGAATCAAAGAGAGAGAAGAAGCCATCCAGCTACTAGCTATGGACTCGTAGGTCTGTGGCAAACTACTCACGCTTCATCGAAGAGGCAATGGTGTTGATGTAGAAGCCCTCCGTGATCGAATCCCCCTTCGGCAGGATGCCGGAAAAGTCCCCTAGATGGGATCTCACGGGTACAGAAGGTTGCGGCGGTGGAAAAGTGGTTCTGTGGCTCCCCTCGAAGTCTTTGGGGTATTTGAGAACATATAGGAGGAAGATCTAGGTCATGAGGTCACCGAGGGGCCCAGAAGGTCAGGGGGCGCACCTTACCTCCCTGGGCGCGCCCTCCACCCTTGTGGCCGGCTCGTGGCTCTTCTGACTTGCACTCCAAGTCTCCTGGGTGTCTTCTGGTCCAAGAAAAATCATTGCGAAAGTTTTATTCCGTTTGGACGTCGTTTGGTATTTCTTTTTTGCGAAACTCTAAAACAAGGAAAAAAATTGAAACTGGCACTGGGCTCTAGGTTAATAGGTTAGTCCCAAAAATAGCATATTAATGCATATAAAACATCCAAAACAGATAATATAATAGCATGGAACAATCAAAAATTATAGATACGTTGGAGATGTATCAGGCTTGCTTGACCGTGATGGGTTGGACGAGATTTACCATGTAATCGAGTTAGTTTTGTTATGGTTTGATCCCTAGTATCCACTATGTTCTAATATTGATGTTGTTATGACTTTGCTATGCTTAATGCTTGTCACTAGGGCCCGAGTGCCATGATTTTATATCTGAACCTATTATGTTTTCATGAATATATCTGTGTTCTTGATCCTATCTTGCAAGTCAATAGTCACCTACTATGTGTTATGATCTGGCAACCCTGAAGTGACAATAGTCGGGACCACTCCCGGTGATGACCGTAGTTTGAGGAGTTCATGCATTCACTAAGTGCTAATGCTTTGGTCCGGTACTCTATTAAAAGGAGGACTTAATATCCCTTAGTTTCCAATAGGACCCCGCTGCCACGGGAGGGTAGGACAAAAGATGTCATGCAAGTTCTTTTCCATAAGCACGTATGACTATATTCAGAATACATGCCTACATTATATTGATGAATTGGAGCTAGTTCTGTGTCACCCTATGTTATAACCTTTGCATGATGAATGCCATCCGAGATAATTATCCATCATTGATCCATTGCCTACGAGCTTTTCACATATTGATCTTTGCTACTTTACTTTTCCGTTGCCACTGTTATGATTGCTACAAAACTGCTACTGTTACTTTTGCCACCGTCACCGTTACTTCCATACTACTTTGCTACTAAATACTTTGCTAGATATTAAGTCTTTCAGGTGTGGTTGAATTGACAACTCAGTTGCTAATACCCAAGAATATTCTTTGGCTCCCCTTATGTCGAATCAATAAATTTGGGTTGAATACTCTACCCTCGAAGACCGTTGCATTCCCCTATACTTTTGGGTTATCATTCCTCTGTCGAGTGACCAACCCCAGCGTCGACTGTCCAGACTTCTGGTCCGACTGCACAACCCGAGGCTCCGACCCCACCAGCTGCATCATCGACTCCATCGTCAATTCTGTTTGTTCTACATCATGTCCTGGAGGATCATACAGGAGCCACCAAGGAAGCAATGATCCAGGCCGGTCTGATGATGGACCGACTGAAAGTGTTGTATGAGACAAACAAGGCTGCTTACGACGCCAGTTCTACCCTCCAGACCAATGTCCGAGTAAGTGGGATTGTAAGTTGATTTACGATTGGCTTTTCAGCTTGACCCTTGCTCTGTTAGGATATGCTATCTAAAACCTGTTGCTTTATTATTAAGTAAGATGTTCGTGGATGGCGTTTTGGAACCTTTAATGTGCATCTATCATGGGTCTGTGCCTTGCATCTGTACACCCACTGGGCGTTTGCTTTTCTTGTGTAGTTCTTACACTCGATTCAGATAGGTCATGTCGAGTGGGATCCTGGTTCAGTGGGGGCACGCTGAGTGCACCCACTGGGTGTAGTCCCCGAGACCACCGTCAAATGTTTGATTCGACGGGGTCTTTAGAATATGTATGTTTGTAGCACTTCTACTTGGGCTGGCAAGGCCATACCGAGTGGGAACAGATCCAGTGGGGGCACGCTAAGTGCACCCACTGGGTGTGGTCCCCGAGACCGTTGTCGACTGCGGGCAGTCGGCGATGGTCTGAGAACAAATGATTTCTTTTTTGCTTCTTCCACTCGGGTTGGGCAGGCCACACCCGGTGGGAAATCGAACCAGTGGGGGCATGCTAAGTGCACCCACTGGGTGTCGTCCCCAAGACCTCTATCGAATGTTTGATTCGGTGGTGGTATTAGAACATTTTTCGAAATAGCAATCTGAACTTGCTCTTTTTACTCGGAAGTTTCCGTCGACTGATTTGTCTTTTTGTTGATTGCAGAAATCTTGTGAACTTGGGACCCAGTATGCTGCCTTGGAGAAGGAGAAGATCCAACTCAAGCTTGACCTGGAGCTTGCCAAGAAGAACCTAAAGACTGCTCAAGATGAAGTAGCAGCCATGGGAGGTAATAACTTGCTGATTGCATGTTCAAATATTTCCTCTTTATCATCCTTTGAACCGAGTGACTAACTCCACTCGAACAGATGTGCATAGTAAAAACTGTCAACTCCAGGATCGACTAAGGAATGTTATTTCTTTAGACAAAATGAAGTAGGTATTGGAGAAGAAGGACACTGACCTTGTGGGGTGCAGAAGGTGGCGCGTGAGATGACCGAACTAGCTGAGAGAAAGCTGGCTTCAGTCGGCAAACTCGAAGAAGAAAACGCCAATCTGAAGACTGTTGTTGATGAAGCAAAGAAAGAAGCCGCGCAACTGAGAGAGCAGAAGGTGACCCTGACTAGCAAGGTGGATGATCTCACTCGGAAGAGAGATGAGTTGGAGGTTTATCTGGGAGGCCTTGCCAAGAAGATGTTCATCATGCTCGAAGGTTTTTTTTTCATCCGAGTGATTCCAAAAAGCTTCTTCACAACATTTCCGCTAATTAATTTCCTTTCTCCTTGTGCAGATTTCTGTAAGAATTTCGATGAGGAAACTGGGTGAATCGAAACGGGATTGGACCCCATCAACTCTCCTGTCTAAGATGGAGTTGCAATGAACATGCTGCGACTAGAATGCCGTCTTGCTAGTGTCTTGGACTATATTGCTCGGCTGAAGGTTGCACTGCCGTGAATAGACAAGGAGCTATGGCTAGAAAATGTGCTTCAAAATGACCTCAAGTCACTGATGACTCGGCCCAATGAAATCCCTGACTGAGTGCAAGCATGGAAAAAGTCAGCTGCTCGTTGCGGTGCCAACGTGGCTCTATCACTCGTCTTTGTTAATTGCAAGGATGCCAAGGAAGAAAAGATGAAAGCTCTTCAGTTGGCAAATACGAAGAAGCTTCAGTTTCAATCTTTCATGGAGACCTTCATCGACGCAGCCACTCACATTGCGGACGACATTGACTTGGACACCTTCGTCGAGCCAGCTAGTCCTCCTCCTAGGAAGTGAAAAACTTGATGATTTGAATTCATTTTCCTCGGAATGCCAAGTGATTGTGTAGTCGTTAAACTCCTTTGGGCCTGACGCCCGAGTACTTTTGCTTGCGGTTCTGAACCTTGCTGAATTTATCCGAACATGATAGTTTTATCCGAATGCTATTTTCTCGTTTCCAATGTGCTTGGATTTTTTACCTTAGGTGAAGCTAGTTCACGGCTAAGCCTCCGAGTGGGAGGATTGCTCTTCACTCGAAGTATTTTTGAAACTTAGGCGAGTACGGGGTCGCAGCTAAGCCCCCGAGTGGGAGGATTGCTCTCCACTCATAATAGTTTTTGAAAATTAGGCGAAACAGGTTCGTGGCTAAGCCCCCTAGTGGGAGGATTGCTCTCCACTCGGACTAGTTTTTGAAACTTAGGTGAAACAGATTCACGGCTAAGCCCCCGAGTGGGAGGATTGCTCTCCTTAGGAGTAGTTTTTGAAACTTAGGCGAAATAGGTTCACGGCTAAGCTCCCGAGTGGGACGATTGCTCTCCACTCGGAGTAGTTTTTGTAACTTAGGCTAAACAGGTTCACGGCTAAGCCCCCAAGTGGAAGGATTGCTCTCCACTTGGAGTAGGTTTTGAAACTTAGGCGAAACAGGTTCGCGGCTAAGCCCCCGAGTTGGAGGATTGCTCTTCACTCAAAGTAGTTTTTGAAACTTAGGAGAAACAGATTCGCAGCGAAGCCCTTGAGTGGGAGGATTGCTCTCCACTCGGAGTAGTTTTTGAAACTTAGGCAAAACATATTCGTGGCTAAGCCCTCGAGTGGGAGGATTGCTCTCCACTCGGAGTAGTTTTGAAACTTAGGCGAAACAGGTTCGTGGCTAAGCCCCAAGTGGGAGGATTGCTCTCCACTCGGAGTAGTTTTTGAACATTAGGCGAAACAGATTCGCGGTTAAGCCCCCGAGTGGGAGGATTGCTCTCCACTCGGAGTAGTTTTTGAAACTTAGGCGAAACAGATTCGCGGCTAAGCCCCCGAGTGGGAGGATTTCTCTCCACTCAGAGTAATTTTTGAAACTTAGGTGAAGCAGAAGCCACCCATTGGGGGATTTGAACACACATTTCTGCAAAAACAATCGAAGGTATTCTTATTACAACTCGACGATCCGAGTGTTAAGTATAAAATCGGCAGATCAAGGCCGCGTTCCAAGCACGTGGCTCATCTTTCTTCTTGGTTACATTGTAAAGGTGAAACGCCCCATTGTGGAGCACCTTGGTGACGACGAAGGGGCCTTCCCAAGCAGGAGCGAGCTTATGGGGTCGTTGCTGATCCACTCGGAGCACAAGATCTCCTTCATGAAATACTCGACCTTTGACGTTTCGGGCATGGAATCGACTTAGGTCTTGCTGATAAATGGTCAACCAGATCAAGGCCATCTCTCGCTCTTCCTCCAGAAGATGTACGGCATCTTGACGTGCTTGTTCTACCTCAGCTTCTGAGAAAAGTTCCACTCGAGGTGCATTGTAAAGCAGGTCACTCGGAAGCATGCTTCAGCCCCGTACACCATGAAGAAAGGGTTCGATCGGTTGATCGGTTGGGAGTTGTTCTCAATCCCCACAAAACAGATGGCAAATCAGTCACCCAAGCCATAGCTGCATACTTAAGTTCGCACATCAATCAGGGTTACAGCCCTTGGAGGATTAAACCGTTTGCTCTTTCAGCTTGCCCAGTTGACTGTGGGTGCGCAATGGATGCATAGTCGACCCGATTGCCTTGGGAAGTGTAGAATGCTCTGAACTCATCAGAATAAAAGTTTGAGACATTGTCTGTGATGATGTTGTGCAGAACTCTATATCGGAACACCAACTCTTTAATGAAACTGATGGTTGTGCTTGAGTCTAGGTTCTTGATAGGTTTTGCTTCAATCCACTTAGTGAACTTGTCGACTGCCACGAGCAAATGAGTGAAACCACTTCTCTCGGTCCTTAACGGCCTAATCATGTCCAATCCCCACACAGCAAATGGCTAGACGAGTGGAATGGTTTTCAAAGCAGATGCGGGCTTGTGGGATATGTTCGAGTATAACTGGCAACCTTCGCACTTGTCGACGATCTCTTTCGCCGCCTCATTGGCCTGTGGCCAGTAGAATCCTGCTCGGTATGGTTTGGCCACGATGGCCGGGAAGACGCATGGTGACCACTGGTTCCCAAGTGAATGTCATTCAAGATCAGTCGACCCTCTTCTGGAGAGATACACCGCTGAGCTACGCCAGTAACACTTTCTCGGTAGAGTTGTCCATCGATTACCGTGAAGGCCTTGGACCTGCGGACGATCTGACGTGCTTCAACTTCATCCTCTGGAAGCTCCTGTCTGAGCAGATATGTAATATATGGCGCTGTCCAATCGGGGATGATTACCAAAATCTCCATAATTAGGTCGATACCTGTTGGCGCTTTGACTTCAGTCGGATTGGTAGAACTTATTGGTTGGGGAAGTTCCTCAGTAAAGGGATCCTATTGTACTGACGGGGTATGGAGATGCTCCAAGAACACATTACTGGGAATAGGCTTCCGAGTGGAACCTATTTTCGCCAGATCATCAGCTGCTTGATTCTTGATTCAGGGTATGTGGTGGAGCTCCAATCCTTCAAACTTCTTTTCCAACTTCCTCACTACATTGCAGTATCCAGTCATGGCAGGGCTCCTGATATCCCACTCCTTCATCACCTGATTAACTACCAAATCCGAGTCGCCGTAAACCATCAGGCGATGGACGCTGAGTGAGATGGACATACGTAACCCATAGAGAAGTGCTTCGTAATCAGCTTCATTGTTGGAGGAATCAAAGTGAATCTGGAGGACACAACTGAGTTTGTCGCCTCTTGGGGACACCAGGACCACTCCAGCACCAGAATCATTTAACATCTTAGATCCATCAAAGAACATGGTCCAGTGTTCCGAGTGAACTTGAGTCGGCTGTTGTTGCTCAATCCACTCGGCCAAGAAATTTGCGATTGCCTGAGACTTGATTGCCTTCTTTGCTTCAAACTTGATATCCAGAGGAAGAAGTTCTATTACCCATTTAGCCACTCGGCCGGTTGCATCTCGATTATTCAAGATTTCGGACAATGGAGCGTTGTTGACGACTGAAACCGAGTGGTCTTGGAAGTAATCTGCAACTTTCTTCGTAGTCAAATAAATTCCATAGACAAGCTTCTGGTAATGTGGATACCTTTGCTTGGATGGAGACAAGACTTCAGAAATGTAATACACTGGGCATTGAACTTTATAGGCCTTGCCTTCTTCCTCTCGCTCGACTGTGAGCATTGTGCTGACAACCTGACCAGTGGCTGCGATATATAGTAGTAGAGGTTCTTTGTTGACTAGAGCAGCAAGCACCGGCTGGGTGGAAAGCGGGTCTTTGAGCTCTACAAATGCTACTTCAGCTTCAGGAGTCCACTCGAAAGTATCAGACTTCTTCATCAGTCTGTAAAGGGGTAATGCCTTCTCACCGAGACGAGGAATGAATTGACTTAATGCAGCAAGACAACCTGTGAGCTTCTGCACGTCATGCACATGCACAGGGCGTTTCCTTCGGAGAATTGCACCAATCTTTTCGGGATTTGCATCTATCCCTCGTTCGGAAACGAGGAAACCGAGTAACTTTCCTCCTAGAACTCTGAACGTGCATTTGGACGGATTTAGCTTGATGTCATATCTTCTGAGATTGGCAAATGTCTCAGTGAGGCCAGTCAGCAGGTCAGAACCCTTGTGTGACTTAACTACGATATCATCCATGTGCGCCTCCACATTCTGACTGATTTGAGTGAGTGGGCACTTTTGGATCATGCGCATGAATGTGGCGCCAGCATTCTTAAGACTAAAAGGCATGATGACATAGAAAAAACACCCGAATGGGGTGGTGAAGGCCGTTTTGTTTCATCGGGCCCATACAGTCGGATCTAATGGTACCCGGAATATGCATCCAAAAAGGACAAACGCTCACACCAAACAGTCGAGTCGACAATCTGGTCGATGCGGGGGAGAGGAAACTAATCTTTTGGGCAGGCCCGATTGATATGCTTGAAATCAATACACATATGAAGTGAGTCATCTTTCTTAGGGACCATGACAACGTTGGCGAGCTACTCGGAGTGGTAAATCTCGCTGATGAACTCAGCTGCCAGGAGCCGAGCCACTTCCTCGCCAATCCCTTCCTCTTTTCCACGGCGGACCGATGGAGATGCTCTTTGACAGGTTTTGCCTTTCAGTCGACACGCAAACAGTGCTCGGCCAGTCCCCTGGGTACACCTGGCATGTCTGATGGTTTCCATGCAAAGATGTCCCAGTTCTCATGGAGGAATTGGATGAGCGCGGCTTCCTATTTGTTGTCGAGTGTCATTGAAATGTGAGTCGGTGCAGCAGTGGGGTCTGAGGGAGTCCTTGACTAAGGGGTCCTCGATCGTTCGTCCTGTTAGCCATGGGCTGGACTGATGGGCTGTGAAGATATGAAGACCGAAGACTGCACCCATGTCCGGATGGGACTCTCCTTGGCGTGGAAGGCAAGCTTGGCGGCCGAATATGTAGATTCCCTTCTTTGTAACCGACCTTGTGTAACCCTAGATCCTCCTGGTGTCTATATAAACCGGAGGACTTAGTCCGGAGAGGGGGAGACTCATTACCATAGTCATACGGGCTAGACTTGTAGGGTTTAGCCATCTCGATCTCGTGGTAGATCAACTCTTGTAATATGCATATTCATCAAGATCAATCAAGCAGGAAGAAGGGTATTTGTCAGGACCGGATTTTGGGGTATTAATTTCCAGAAAATGGTCCTTGTGCTCACCAACCCCAGGTTTACTGTTAGCTGATGAGGCACCAACTTGATACAGAAATTCCAAGCAAAGTACATAATATGTAGTACAAGACCATTCTGGTCTATGAGTACAACAAATGGTGTCTAGTGGTTGAAGGCGGAAGCGGTTTGTGGACCATCAGCGTCTATGGGACTCCATTTCCCACAGGAATAGCTGACCTGGATAACTCCTATCTTCACGAGGCTGCTATTACCGGTGCGTGGGTTCCGGGGGCTGTCAGCGCAACGCTCCTCTCCAAGCAAGAAATCTGGCCAAGACAATAGCCAGAGACAAGCCAGTGAGTACTTTTGAATGTACTCGCAAACATTATGAACACAGGTATAATATAACAAACGATAATCATGCTCGAAATATTCTATGATCACCGTCGGTCATAAAATGAAATCTCTGAATGCACGCATAAGCAGGTTATTTATATACATGAATATGCAATAACAGAGTAGTAATAAAATGCCTTGATCGGATTATGCAAGCGACGCCTCGAAAGGTTAGTAAATAACGAGCATGCCTCAGTCGGGCGTCTGAGCGACACCACATAAAGGGCTTATAAGGTAAATAAATAAAAAGCATGCCACAGTCGGGCGTCTCAGCGACACCACATAAAGGGCTTATAAAGTAAATAACTAACAAGCATGCCACAGTCGGGCGTCTCAGCAACACCACATAAAGGGCTTAAAAAGTAAATAACAAGTATGCCACAGTCGGGCGTCTCAGCAACACCACATAAAGGGCCTATAAAATAATCACAGCGAATATCCAGGAGGTAGAACCATCCCAGGGATACTCGATAATTCAAATAATATAATGGGTTAGTCCATAATAAATAATAATCATGATCATCACAAGTCACAAGTCATGATCCAAGTTCTGGTTTAACAGTTTCTCCTCCAAAGACCCGACACTAAGACCGACACTTGACCCATCCCAGACTGTAGTCCTTAACCATGGACACGGCTATTTGAATCGATTTAACCTCTGCAGAGGGTGTACTCTTTACCCACAGTAGCAGTTCCTTTAGTCCATCAGGACTAATTCCATTCTGATCTTTTAATTGAAAACACACGACCGCACACACAGACAACTTACGGTTATGCGGAATCACCCACGACACTGTTAAGCAAAACTCTAAGTGGGAGGCTACAACCTCGCGTAGCATGGGATCAAATTTATATCGCGCTCTAAGGGATGCCCCCTCTCGGTCCCAACGGAAACACCCATGCCCCGGACCAGGTGGCATGCCTACGGATGCATCGGTATCTTCCACCATGGCCTCTCACATGCGGTGTGTGCTAGGAAGGGTTGACAACTTCTTGAACTGTACCCTACCTATGGCGGGGACATGTGGTAGTCTGAAACAAGTGTGGGGTTACGGAACAAGACTCGATCTGTGGTCGACTTAGGAGGTTTAAGTATTCCTGCATGATATGTATAACAAATATATTTCAACCAGCAGAATCACCACTCATTATACCTTCTTGTGCCATACGGACATAACCGTCCCGCGAAGACCGGCGACAAGCTCACGCCTACCCATGGCAGAGGCTTTCCGGTTTCTTTCCGGCATGCATGCAAGGCATACGAGGGCGATTACCATCACAAGTATACCCATTTTCAACAGCAAGAAATCTCAACATGCATTCATGCAAATGATCGTATCACCACATAACATAATGAGTACTCCGTGTCGAGGTGGTGTTGTAACCGTGTCAAATAACACACACAATATTATGCCAGGGTTCAGAATGCTTGCCTTCAAGTTGTGTAGAGGCAGGGTGCATCCTAAAACTTTTGAAAGTTTTCTTCTTCTCCAAAAATCCTATTTTGAAAATATTCAAATTAACACATAGTTTCAAAATAGTACAAAAAGGTTGTCTGAAAAAAATTCAAATAATTCTGAAAATAAACTAGACAAAATTTGAGGAGGGTTGGAAAAAGAATCAATTCATTTGGAGTTATATTTAAAAAGTTAAGCCCAGTCAAAGTTTAGTCAAAGTTATGTTTTAAAAAAAACAGAAAAAGGAAGCGGTTACTTTGGACTCGTCTTACGAGATTGGTGGCGTACTTACCGAAATCGCTTCCACGAGAGAAAAGCGTATCGGCCGGGTTGCGCCACTAGTGGCTTGGGTTAGCTCACCGACAGGTGGTCCCCACCTGTCGGGTTCATCTTCCCCCACCACCCGTGCGCGCCTCGCAGAGGCAGGGGACGTTTCCAACGGTGATCCCCGGCGACACAAGCCACCATTCGACGCGCTCTCGATATGGGGGTGATCGGGAGGAGGCACTGCATCCATCTGCAGTGGTTGGGGGCGCGGGGGAGCTTGAGGGTGAGAGCACCTTCCTCCATGGCGGAGGGGAAGCTTCGGGAGGGAATGGGGTTTGGCATACCATGGCTCCCGGGTGAAAATGGAAGTGGGAAAGGGTTCTCGGGGTCGATTTGGAGCTAATGGAGGAGAGCATGGAAGGGAAGCAGCCCTGGTTGCTCTTTAACATCCCAAATTTTCAATTTGACATGTTATACATAGGTCATCCATGCATATAATATTTTATTGCATTTTCGTTTGCAATCCTCGAAATCCTAAGCAGCTCAAGGACCCTCGGAGAGAGTTGAGGATTTTTCCAATTTTCATATTTGAATTTTATCAAATAATGAAGACGAGGATTTTGATTTTAATTATTTTCTCTCCGGAAAATATTTCATTTTAAAATAATAAATGAGGGGAGATAATATGACTTCTCCAAAATAATTGAAATATCGGAGGAAAAATGTTAGAATCATTATTTCGTTTTAATTTGATTTTATTTGCCCTAGAAAAATTTGCATGTTTTAAAAATTGCATTTTAGGGGCCAAGAAAAGTTCATCTTGTTCTAAATATTTCATTTAGACGGAGAAAACTTGTTTTGGTTTTTTTTTAGATTTTTATTTATTTTTCTAAGATTTTTTTTAGGTTTCAGCGGAACATTTTTTTAAAAAAAAGAGACCCGCGCCCGACTGGGCCTAGGTCCCACTAGAGCGAGGCAGCCCGGCCGCCGCCGACCCGGACTCGAGTCGAGGCGGACTCCGCCGCCGCCTGCCCCTCCTCCAAGTCGCCGCCCGCCCGCTTTATATCGCCGCCACCCCCCCTCTAGCCACCACCACCGCCGCCTCCGGGCCGGGCCGAGCCCGAGCCGCCCGCCGCCGAGTCGCCGCCCGCCGCCTCTGCGCCGCCGCCCCTCCCGCCCGCCACCCAGCGCCCTCGCTGAGCCCCGCCGCCCCTCACCGCCCGCGGAGTCGCCCGCCTCGCGGACGACCTCGCGGAGGTAGCCGCCCGCCGCCGGTTTTTTAAGAAAAAACCCGCCGTTTTAGAAAAACCCTAGTTCGTTTTTTTATATAGATCAGTTTTTTTCTCCGGTTTATTTACTAAGAGAGCGTTCGCTCGTTCGTTCGTTTTAACAAACGTGTTCGTCATTTAGTTTCTGCTAACGAACGTTCGTTCGTTAAGCCGTTCGTCATTTTTCTTTTTATCAGATTTATTCTGCGATTTTCCTGATCGCGATTTCCGATCCGATGTTCGTACTAGTATAACTTTTCGCTCGTTTATCGGAATCAGGCGATTCAAGCGCCTGGAGTTTCATCTCGAAACCCTCTTTCCGAATAACCAACTTAAACCAGCTTTTGCCTCTGTAAAATTTGACCCTAGTTCAGATTAGTAAATGGATCTTATTTCTCTCGCCGTTTGAGTTTCATTGCTCCGTTTGGTTTGATTCTTTTTGCGAACCAGAGTTCTTAATTTGAACTTTCTGGTCGGCCTCTTTCATTTGAAGTTTCGTTTGTGCATCTTTGCTTGTTGCTTATGTATGTATTGTTTGCTTGCGATAGAATTCCCGAAGTGCGAAGCGTGTTACTACGAGTCTCTAGGATTCACAGATCGTCAGCAAGGCAAGTAACACTTTGATCATGCTCTTTTCATACCCAGTTTTTGTGCATTAGTTTCAACCCTCAAACATTGCATGGTTAGGATGTCATTAATTTGTGGGTTGGGAAGTAGATGATGAGGTAGGAACCTATTGCCCTGTTACTGTCAAACCCTTGGGAGTTACTTCTACGTATTGCCTATATTGCTATGCTATGCTCGTAGACGTGGATTGGGTTTGAGTGTTTTCCATGACAGATGTGAGATTCTTAATTAAAGGTTTAACTTAAGGTGGCAACTCTAATACACATCTGGGTGGATTGAGGCACCGGGGAACCCGGTGTTGTCATTTTATTCGAAATCCGGGGAACCGTGTGATCTTCCTATGGACCGCCACCCAGGCTCAAAGGGCTGAGATTATTCATGCTAGAAACTTCCGTGTGCAGCCACAAGCTATTATGGGCTCTAGCATAGTTGAGTAAGTTACGTGAAGCTCTTGAAGAGGAGATCAGCGGGTAGTGGGTTTTGTAGGTTTGGTATGATCTACCCGGAGTAGAGAGTTGATGTTTCTAAAAGGCGTGTCTCGGTCATCCGTTTCTCAAACACCATGTAGTCACGAGAAATCAATGGAAGCGATCGAGTCTTGTGGGGAAAAGTCATAAACCTCTGCAGAGTGTACAATCTAATCATGGTTAGCCGTGTCCCGGTTATGGACAATTCGAGTATCTAGTACACGAGTATTCACATGTATCTCATCACTCTTAACTAATATTGCTGGGATGTTAATTACCTTAATTGGGATTGAGTTGGGGTTATACCTTCGCAATGATGTTTCAACCACCATGATAGTTAAATTAAAATTTATTCCTTTGTTGTATGGAAAAATTGGCTTTTCGCAGAAACTGTAACCATAGAGCTTTCCACCAGCCAAATATGCATGTAGTGGTAGTATTATTCTGTTATTGCTCTATTGTGTTACATTGCCAGCATATTCCATGTGCTGGCCCGTTCTCGGGCTGCAACATATTATGTTGTAGACTTTTCAGACGAGGAGTAAGGTTCGATAGGTCGTTGCCGTGCAGCTCAGCTATGTCGTTGGAGTTGATGGACTCACTTTATCTTCCAAGCCTTCCGCTATTGTCGTATTAGATGGCCTTAAGCCATATTATTGTAATAAGTTCTCTTTTGAGACATTCGATGTAATAAGTGTGTGATTGCTACTCTGTTATAAATCCTTCGAGTACTGTGTGTGTCAGCATTATCGATCCAGGGATGGCACGGAAGCACAGAGACTTGACCACCTGAGGTCGGGTCGCTACAAGATGGTATCAAAGCACACGCTGAGTGTAGGACACGACCACTAAGATAAACCATAGGTCACTCTTCTCTACTCATTTCTGACTCCTCTCCATTTTTTCACTCTTTAGGATGACGAAGATGAAGAACAAGTTTGCACAACGGATGAAGACACACCTTTTGGGCGCCACTTGAAGGAAGTCACTAGGTACTTGAACATTGGAATACCAAGCTTCACGGGACGCATAACGCCACTTTACTGAAGAAAGCGCTGGATGATTCAAGTACAAGTTCCGGGAAGGACATTCTCGCCAACTTCCAATCCCATAGAGTTTTCTTTGAAGCACCCACCTGGAGCCTTGGCAAGAGTATGGCGGCTCACATTACCATGGGACGCATTGGAGAAGTCTACAACAGGAGCTTAAAGACACCATCTACCAGATATGTGGGCGCGAGGCGAGCAATGGGAAGTAATCAGCACCAAGAAGGATAGATCCATTGCAGCTTACATCCAGAGCTAAACCAGCACATTCGACGTCGGAGAACCAGATGTCTTGTGAGACATGATGGAGATGAAGAAGGCGAAAACTAGGATCATCGAGCTGGAGGAAGAACTCAAGTTTACACGCGATGGATATGAGGAGTAAATCAAGACACTACTGGAGAAGAATGACAACCTAGTCAAGAAGATCGGAGTCTTCATGGGAGGATCAGCATCGGAAGAAGAGGAAGAAGATCCCACTTGTCCGGACAACTACATCATCATCGACGACACCGATACCGATCCAAGTGATGATGACTATGAAGACGAAGCAGGAGCAGACATCATGGAGTCTTCCACCGATCAAAATTTCTAGATGACCACCATATAATAGTAGTATTCCCCCATGTAACTAGAAGTAGTTGAGCACTTTTGCGATAGTCCTAGACCGTCTGTATGCCCTTGCTTGATTGATTGAATGAATGTTTGTGTTTGCCTCATATGCATATGGGTAGTGTTTTTCCCCTAGACCTTTTTCTATTCTAATCTCTTCCATCTAAAAACCCTCAGATGCCTCCGAGACCTGACCCCGGTTTTGTTTTCCCACCGGAGCTCACCCAGTTGATCCAGCAGCAGAATGCCTTGATGCAATTGCTAGTTCAGAACCAGGGCAATGCCAACAACAACAATAACAACCCGCCGCCAGTGGACAATTTAGCCCGTTTTCTGAGGTTACAACCGCCGGTGTTTTCCAGTAGCACCGAGCCAATAGTTGCTGATGATTAGCTACGCCGTATTGGAAGGGAGTTAACCACTGCAGGATGCACGGATGCTGAGAAGGTGCGCTTTGTCGCACATCAATTGGACGGACCAGCAGCCGCATGATGGGAGAATTACACAGCTACTTTTCCTATAGCCAATGTCACTTGGGACCAGTTCCAACAAGCTTTTCGCACGGCCCGTGTCTCAACTTGAGCCATGCAGATGAAGAAGCGCGAGTTTCGCAACTTGCGCCAGGGGAACCGTACTGTGGCTCAGTACGTGGATGAGTTTAGTAAGTTATCACGCTATGCCCCTGATGATGTGGCCACAGATGCCGCGAAGCAGGAGAAGTTATGGAAGGGCTGAATGATGAGATGAGCATGCAGTTGATGGTGGCAACTTTCAACAACTACCAGGAGTTGGTAGACAAGGCCCTCATGATTGAAGGAAAGCAGCAGCAAATTGAGAGTCGTAAGAGGAAGTATGGACAAGGGAAGTACAACTCAGGAGCTCACCAGAAGCCTCGCTTAACCCCGAACTCGGGAGGACTTGTTCATAACCATACTGGAGGAGGAACGCATAACCACAATGGTGCGAAGAATGGGAATGGGAACGGAGTTAACAACAATCAGAATCGCTCTAACCCATCTACACCCGCCAAGAGGGACTTAAGCCAAGTTATTTGCTTTAAGTGCGGGAAGACAGGGCACTATGCCAATGACTGCCCTGAAGGAAGGAATGGAAATGGAAATGGGAGCGCTGGGAAGAAGCCAAATCCATTCAACAAAGGACAAGTGAACCACGTTAACGTGGAGGAAGTTGAAGAAGCAGCGGACGCGGTAATAGGT
The DNA here is from genome assembly GCA_021605205.1 of Aegilops longissima. NCBI lineage: Eukaryota > Viridiplantae > Streptophyta > Magnoliopsida > Poales > Poaceae > Aegilops > Aegilops longissima. The sequence continues at coordinate 55,114 of JAHIAM010000670.1, forward strand.
AAGTTTTGGTTCAGTCATTTACCGCTATTGTTCTTTTCGATCTTGGTGCATCGCATTCATACATATCAAGGGGATTTGTGGATAAGTTTAAGTTACCAACCCAAACCCTTAGGACCCCTCTTGAGCTACTTTGGGCAGAGTACATGGCTAGCAGATGGTGCACCCAGATACCCCTAATCATTGGCATGCATGTTTTTCCGTCGACCTAATCATCTTGGAGTCACAAGGATTGGATGTGATATTAGGTATGGACTGGATGTCGAAGTATGGAAGAAGTATTGACTGTGCTAGCAAGTCAATTTATCTTACCACCCCAGAGGAAAAAAGGATTAAGTATGTATCTAGGCATGTGCCTAGGAGGAGCCAAGTGAATACCCTCACGGGAGTTATGCGGAGGAAGTACACGTAGTAAAAGATTTTCGGATGTTTTCCCGGAAGAGTTACCGGGCATGCCACGGATAGAGACATCGAGTTCTTGATAGAGCTATTGCAGTGCTGGGGCCAATATCCAAGAGACCCTATCGGATGCCCGCAAATGATTTGGAGGAAATCAAAAGCAGATCAAGGAGTTATTGGAGAAAGGTTACATTCGTAGAAGTTCATCACCTTGGGGAGCCCCAGTACTTTTGGTGGAGAAGAAGGATAAATCCACGAGGATGGTTGTTGATTACCGAGCTCGAATGAAGTAGCGATAAAGAACAAGTATCCCTTACGATGATTAATGATCTGTTTGATCAGTTGCAAGGAGCTAAGGTGTTTTGAAGATTGATCTCGATCGAGGATACCATCGATTGAAGATCCGAGAGAAGGATATACCAAAGACAGCGTTTACCACGGTATGGATTATATGAGTATACGGTCATGTCATTTGGGTGACTAACGCCCTGCCTATTTCATGAGTATGATGAACAAGGTGTTCATGGAGTATTTGGACAAGTTAGTTGTGGTGTTTATTGGTGATATTATGGTATACTCGAAGAACGAAGAGGAGCACGTGGAACACTTTCGTTTGGTTCTCGAGAAACTCAGGGAACACCAGTTATATGCCAAATTCAGCAAGTGCGAGTTTTGGTTGAAGGAAGTTGGATTTCTTGGGCATGTTATATCGGGAGAGGTATAGCGGTAGATCGAGAAGGTTCGATCGATCCTTTGAATGGTTGGCACCCACTTCAGTTGGCGAGATCCATGATTTCCTTGGTGGCGAGGATATTATCGTAGATTCATTGAGAATTTTTCCAAGATTGCTAATCCAATGACTGAATTGCTAAAGAAGGATACTAAGTTCAAATGGACAAAGAGATTGCTGAGATAAGAGAGAAGATGGGCGAAGGTAAAGCCAAAGGTTTTCGCGAGGATGAGCATGATACCTTGTGGTTTGAGGACCGAATTTACGTGCCCAACAATTCGGAGATCAGGAAGTTAATACTTCAGGAGGCCCATGACTCACCATACTCGATTCACCCGGAAACACCAAGATGTATTTGGACTTGAAGGAGCGTTTACGGTGGACTGGTATGAAGAAGGATATTGCGAGTATGTAGCCGTATGTGATGTATGTCGAGAGTGAAAGCGAGCATCAAAAGCCAGCGAGGATTGTTACAGCCTATGCCAATACCGAATGGAAGTGGGACAAACTTGGCATGGACTTTATTGCGGATTACCCGAACCAAGGCAGGATATGATTCAATATGGGTAGTTGTGGATCGTTTGACCAAAGTAGCTCACTTCATCCCGGTGAAAACAACTTATACAAGTGCCAAGTTGGCCAAGATATATATGTCGAGGATCGTATGTTTGCATGGAGTTCGAGGAGCATCGTGTCGAGATAGAGGAACGCAGTTTACTTCAAAGTTTTGGCATCAACTACACGGACCTTGGGTACCAGTTGGAGTTGATGCCGCTTTCCACCCACAGACGGATGGACAGACCGAGAGAGTCAATCAGATTACGGAAGACATGTTGAGAGCACATGCGCTAGATTATGGATCTAGTTGGGATGACAATTTGCCGTCTGTGAGTTCTCATATAACAACAGCTACCGAGCCGGTTTGAAGATGGCACCGTTGAAGCCCTGTATGGGCGCAGATGTAGAACACCATTGATGTGGGATGAGGTAGGAGACCGTCGGTTGTTTGGACCAGATTTGATCGGGGAATCGAGAGGAGAAGGTTAAACTGATCGAGAGCGGACTAAAGATTGTTCGATCCGAGACGGAAGAGTTATGCAGATTCAAAAGCGCAAGGAAGTAACCTATGAAATTGGAGCCGAGCCTATCTGCGAGTATCACCCTTGAGGGTGAAACGTTTTGGAGTTAAGGAAAGTTAGCCCCAAGATTTGTAGGACCGTATCGTGTTTTGGAGCGGATGGGAGAAGTTGCCTACAAGCTGGAGTTACGAAGGATTGTCGGGAGTTCACGATGTGTTTCACGTATCACGGTGAAGAAGTGCCATCTTTGAGATGGCGATATACCGTTAAATGATCTGATTGCCCTTGGAGGCGATTCAGTGGATAGTAATCGACCTATGAGGAAAAGCCAATAAAGATTCTTGATTTTGACAGCGAGTCACTTTCATGACAAGGTTATCAAATTTTGCAAAGTTGATTGGAGCCACCATACGAGGAAGAAGCCACAGGGGGCGAGAAGAGGATATTCGCAAGGACCATCGCACCTATTTTCTAGCCAACCCAAATCTCGGTGAGATTCATCTTAAGGGGTAGGTTTGTAACATCCCAAATTTTCAATTTGGCATGTTATCTACAGGTCATCCATGCATATCATATTTTATTGCATTTTCGTTTGCAATCCTCGAAATCCTAAGCAGCTCAAGGACCCTCGAGAGAAGTTGAGGATTTTCCAATTTTCATATTTGAATTTTATCAAATAATGAAAGCGAGGATTTTGATTTTAATTATTTTCTCTCAGGAAAATATTTCATTTAAAATAATAAATGAGGGAGATAATATGACTTCTCAAAATAATTGAAATATCGGAGCAAAAATGTTAGAATCATTATTTGGTTTTATTTGATTTTATTTGCCCTAGAAAATTTGCATGTTTTAAAAATTGCATTTTAGGGCCAAGAAAAGTTCATCTTGTTCTAAATATTTCATTTAGGCGGAGAAAACTTGTTTTGGTTTTTTTAGATTTTATTTATTTTTCTAGGATTTTTTTAGGTTTGGTAGGAACGTTTTTTTTAAAAGAGACCCGCGCCCGACTGGGCCTAGGGCCCAGCCGAGCAGGCCCGGCCCGGCCGCCGCCTCCTCCTGGCATCCCGCCACCGCCGAACCAAACTCCGCCGCCTTGCCCCCTCCTCCAAGTCGCCGCCCGCCCCCTTTATATCGCCGCCACCCCCCCCTCTAGCCACCACCACGCCGCCGCCTCCCGAGAGACCGGGCCGAGCCCGAGCCCGAGCCGCCCGCCGCCGCCGTCGCCGCTGCCGCCCTAAGCGCCGCCGCCGCCTCTAGCCGCCACCCCTCCGCCGCCACCCAGCGCCCTCGCCCGAGCCCGCCGCCCTCATTGCCCTCCGGAGTCGCCCCGCCTCGCCGGACGACCTCGCCGGAGGTAGCCGCCCCGCCGCCCGGTTCTTTTAAAGAAAAAGCCCCTTCAGTTTTTTTTAGAAAAACCCTAGTTCGTTTTTTTATATAGATCGGTTTTTTTCTCCGGTTTATTTACTTAGCGAGCGTTCACTCGTTCATTCCTTTTAACGAACATGTTCATCGTTTAGTTTCTACTAACGAACATTCGTTCGTTAAGCCGTTCGTCGTTTTTATTTTTATCGGATTTATGCCGCGATTTCTGATCCGATGTTCGTACTAGTATAACTTTTCGCTCGTTTATCGGAATCAGGCGATTCAAACGCCTGGAGTTTCATCTCAAAACTCTCTTTCCGAATAACCAACTTAAACCAGCTTTTGCCTCTGTAAAATTTGACCCTAGTTCAGATTAGTAAACGGATCTTATTTCTCTCGCCGTTTGAGTTTCATTGCTCTGTTTGGTTTGATTCTTTTTGCGAACTAGAGTTCTTAATTTAAACTTTCTGGTCGGCCTCTTTCAGTTGAAGTTTCGTTTGTGCATCTTTGCTTGTTCCTTATGTATGTATTGTTTGCTTGCGATAGAATTCCCGGAGTGCGAAGCGTGTTACTACGAGTCTCTAGGATTCACGGATCGTCAGCAAGGCAAGTAACACTTTGATCATACTCTTTTCATACCCAGCTTTTGTGCATTAGTTTCAACCCTCAAACATTGCATGGTTAGGATGTCATTAATTTGTGGGTTGGGAAGTAGATGATGAGGTAGGAACCTATTGCCCTGTTACTGTCAAACCCTTGGGAGTTACTTCTACGTATTGACTATATTGCTATGCTATTCTCGTAGACGTGGATTGGGTTTGAGTGTTTTCCATGACAGATGTGAGATTGTTAATTAAAGGTTTAACTTAAGGTGGCAACTCTAATACACATCTGGGTGGATTGAGGCACTGGGGAACCCAGTGTTGTCATTTTATTTGGAAATCGAGGAACCGTGTGATCTTCCTATGGACCGCCACCCAGGCTCAAAGGGAACTGAGATTATTCATGCTAGAAACTTCCGTGTGCAGCCACAAGCTATTATGGGCTCTAGCATAGTTGAGTAAGTTTCGTGAAGCTCTTGAAGAGGTAGATCAGCGGTAGTGGGTTTTGTAGGTTTGGTATGATCTACCGGAGTAAAGAGTTAATGTTTACGAAGGCGTGTCTCCGTCATCCGTTTCTCAAACACCATGTAGTGCGAGAAATCAACGGAGGCGATCGAGTCTTGTGGTGAAAAGTGCGCAAACCTCTGCAGAGTGTACAATCTAATCATGGTTAGCCATGTCCCCGGTTATGGACAATTCTGAGTATCTAGTACCTGAGTATTCACATGTATCTCATCACTCTTAACTAATATTGCTGGGATGTTAATTACCTTAATTGGGATTGAGTTGGGGTTATACCTTCTAAATGATGTTTCGACCACCATGATAATTAAATTAAAATTTATTCCTTTGTTGTAGGGAAAATTAGCTTTTCGCAAAAACTGTAACCATAGAGCTTTCCACCAGCCAAATATGCATGTAGTGGTAGTATTATTCTGTTATTGCTCTATTGTGTTACATTGCCAGCATATTCCATGTGCTGACCCGTTCTCGGGCTGCAACGTATTATGTTGCAGACTTTTCAGACGAGGAGTAAGGTTCGATGGGTCGTTGCCGTGCAGCTCAGCTATGCCGTTGGAGTTGATGGACTCACTTTATCTTCCAAGCCTTCCGATGTTATCTTATTAGATGGCCTTAAGACATATTATTGTAATAAGTTCTCTTTTGAGACATTCGATGTAATAAGTGTGTGATTGCTACTCTGTTATAAATCCTTTGAGTACTGTGTGTGTCAGCATTACCGATCCAGGGATGACATGGAAGCACAGATACTTGACCACCTGAGGTCGGGTCGCTACATGCTTGGAATCGACCGGAGGCGGCGGCCCAAACTTCGAGCGGAGAAAACGGCGGCCTACGGAGAATAGAAACTAGAGGGCCTTGCTATGGCATCGAGGAGGTTCATGTCCAGCGTGAAGAGCCGGGTGGGTTTATATAAACGCGGAGGCGGTTCGGCGGCGACCGCGGATAAGGCGATGGATCACCGTCCTTTGTGGTTTGCGAGGCGGCGTGGCGATGGCGGCTGGCCGAGGGCTAACGGCGAACTCTCTACTATCAGGAGGCGGTGGCGCGCTGCGGTGGTTTGGGCGGTGCCGACCTGAGCAGGGGCGGGCTGCCGATGCCTGCGTGCCGCCAAAAGGCTCGCTACGGCGGCGCTGCGAGGAGCCAGGGGTGGCATCATGTCACGGGCGAACGGGCCAGATGGTGGCTTGGTCCCTCGGGCAAGAGAAGACCAGGAGGTGCGGATTAAGCGCGACGCGGCGGCTCGGGCGCGCGGCTGCAGTTGGCGCGCTCTGGGCGCGCCCAGTGCATGCCCACCAACCACTCGGTGAAATGCCATGGCACCCCAGAGGGCTTGGATGATACTGCAAGTTACCAGACTGGTTAGGGTGGTTACTAAAACTCTAGTGGACAAGCTGGCTAGGCAAATAAAGCAACTCTATAATGCTAACTAAAATCTATGCCAAAACGGTTCATGCACTCCAACTGTTCGACGAAATGCTAGGGGCATCCAGATGGTTTTGCAAGTAACCAAAATTTCCAGATCAGAGTCTCTTTAGGTACTAGAAAACATGGCATGGTTGTTTTGGGAAAAATCAAAACTTGATAGTGCAAGTTTTCGAGAAAGCCAAATCTGGACAGAAAAGAAAAGCTATTATTGCATGGACCAAAAATACTCCAATGGGTCCACTCTCCTGGACTTAAGGGTTTTGTAGGATGGACTATAAGCATGAGAAAGAATCATGGGCAACAGAGCAAAATAAAATGTGGTTGCTGTAGAAAATGCCAATCTGGTCCAGAGAGCAAAAGAGGATGGTTTGCTCAAATCTTGTAAAGAACATGCATGGATTTTTGCATAAAAATGAGTTATATGCATCTACTGTCATCTCCAAATACTTGGTGAGATTTTTAAAGGTTTATTTAAAGGGATTGTAGTGCAAAGGTACCAACTGGACTAGTTTAGAAAAATTGGGGTAGGGCCCAAAATTTTCAATGAATAAAAGATATTATTGCACCAGAGTGATTTAAAAACACCACATGACATCCCCAAATTTTGGTGAAAATTTTAGATGCACTTATCAAATGGTTGCAGTGCAAAAGAGGCTCTAAAACTTATGAAAATCTCTTTAAAAGAATAAAGCTTAGGAAAAATAATTATGCAAATAAATCCACTGATAGAAGAATTGTTTTATTGAGAGAGTACACAAGTCCAATAATATTTTTGGAAAGTTTACACTCGGGGAAAAACTCCACAATATCAAAGAAAAGAGGGGTTCTGAAATCAAAAATAAATCTAGAAAACACAATTTATCTCCTGGCAAAAATTTTAATAAACAAAATATGGTTAAATTTTTGGGGTGTTACAGTATTACCTCCATAGAGAGGGCCCGAACCTGGGTAAACATTGTGTCCCCTGTCTCCTGTTACCATCGACCTTAGAGCACAGTTCGGGACCCCCTACCCAAGATCTGCCGGTTTTGACACCGACAATGGTGCTTTCATTGAGAGTTCCACTATGCTGTCGACGACAGGATCGATGACTCGCCTCGTCCTTAAAGACAATATCACCACCGGAGGAGAACTGGCCCCAGGCCAAACCCTCCGGCTGGGCGGCTTTACCATGACCGCCCGTTCGGCCGTTAAGCCGAAGATGACCTCTCGGGCCATCGAAAATCCCCTTCGTATCGACTCCAAACACTCCAAGAAGATGGATCCGGCGGAGTTTTCGTCTTTAAACGAGCTCCTTGATCGCATCGCCGCCCTGGGAATCACCACAGATTACGACCGGATCGGGCTTAAACCTGACCAAAGAGAAATCAAATCTCCACCGGTCACCCACCAGATAGCGGTAGTCGAGGAGCAAGACGGCGACTCTTCCCCTATAGTGAAGACGGACTATGTCCGGATCGCCGACCCTACAGAGTCGGATACCACTAGCAAAAGGAAGTGACCGGCCTTCCGAATATAAAATCGGATGGCGAACATAAGCAACCAGAAGATACTCCCGAGCCCGGACTGTTAAGTCTGGAAAACCTTCAGACTCCGGATCATCAATCGGGTCAGGTTCCGAATCCAATTCCACCCACCCACCCAGACATAAGCGCTCTCATGAGCATACAACAGCAGTCTCAGGAAACGGTCCACCACTTCTAGGCCAGATTCCTCCTTGTCAAGGACAAGGTTAAAGATTGCTGCGACGAGGACGTGATATCTGCGTTCTGCAACGATTGCATGAATGAAGGAATCCTTAACGCCATTAATCACCGCCGTATACTACACTACACTGACTTGGCAACTATAAATGCAATGCAGCGCAATGGAAAGCGCTGGAAAGATCGAGCAGCTTGTTGGGAGCCATCGGTCCCAACTCAACCGTTGGTCCAGGCGAAAAGGGCGCATCCTTGTGACACGCCCAGTCCAATAGCCAAGAAATATAAACCCATTACGCGGCACGGAACCGTTCTGGAGGGATGGCTCGATGGCCCATGCAAACTACACACAACACCGGACATCATACCAACCCACAGCCTTAGAGCATGTTGGATGCTTCGGCACGTAGCCAAGAGCGGTGAGGACATCCTTACCAAAAACACCCCAGAGCAACACCCTCCAAAAGACGACGACCCCAGAGTATTGACGGTCTTTGAGAAATTCGCTTCAAACAATAAGCGCAAAAGGGCACTCCGCGACCTCGCCGAAGTCTGTCAAATCGCCGCGATAAACCCTTGGAACGACACGGCTATAACCTTTAATGCCGGTGACGAACCAAAATACAGGACCACCCGAGCGCGAGCCGCATTAGTCCTCAGCCCATCGTGGACGGATTTCGACTCACCAAGGTCTTCATGGATGGCGGCAGCGGACTAAACCTCATCTATGAGGATACACTCCACAAAATGGAAATAGATAGGAGCCGCATAAAGAAAAGCAGCATGACCTTCCGAGGAATCATTCCCAGTCGGGAGGCGCGGTGCGCGGGAAAAATCACACTTGACATGGTATTCGGCACGCCGGAGAATTATCGGTCCGAAGAAATAACATTCCAAGTGGCCCCTTTCAGCAGTGGATATCACGCCCTGTTGGGGCGAGATGCTTTTACACGCTTCCAAGATATACCTCATTACGGGTACATGAAGCACAAAATGCCCGGGCCCAACGGCATAATCACTCTTGTGAGTGATCCAGACATAGCACCCCGCACCGAAAACAAAACCGCACCCCTAGCCCTTGAGGCATTATCTGAAGCCCTCGCGGCCAAGGAATTAACCGCATTGTGCTCCATGGTGGATAGGGACGATGTGATCTTAGACAAACGACCCAAATCCACCTCCTACAAACCGGCAGAAGAAATAGTCAAATTCCAGGTCCACCCAATGGACCCCAAGAAGACAGCATCTATTGGGGCACAACTAGACCCAATGGTCGACGCCGCGCTATAGGATTTCCTTCGTGAAAACTGGGATATATTCGCCTGGCACCCTTCTGACATGCCTGGAATCCCACGCGAACTGGCCGAACATATCCTCAATATATTAAAGGGATACAAACCACTTAAACAAGCACTGCGGCGCTTTTCTGAACCCAAACGTCAAGCTATGGGGGAGTAGCTGGCCAAGCTAATTGAGGCCGGATTCATTAGAGAAATAAAACACCCGGACTGGCTGGCAAACCTGGTGATGATACCAAAGAAGGACAAATCCTGGCGCCTGTGCGTCGATTTTAAAGACCTCAATAAGGCTTGCCCTAAGGATCCCTTCCCCCTCCCTTGCCCTAAGGACACGACTCACTTTGTTTCCTTGATGCAGATTCCGGATACCATCAAATCAAAATGAAGGAATCCGATCAAGCTGCAACAGCATTTATTACCCCATATGGGCCATTCTGCTTCAACACCATGCCCTTTGGGCTCAAGAACGCCGGCGCCACATACCAACGCATGATTCAAATATGCCTGGAGAAACAGATCGGCAAGACAGTTGAAGCCTATGTGGACGACCTCGTCATCAAAACTAGACACGTCGAAACACTAATAGACGATTTACGTCTCACATTCGACAACCTCCGCGCGTATGACATTAAGCTCAATCCGGAAAAGTGTGTTTTGGCGTCCCATTGGAAAACTGCTGGGCTTCATCATTTCCAATAGAGGCTGAAGAAAATCCAGCCAAAATTCAAGCTATGTGTCAATTGGCTCATAGCGGACCTCAAACAAGTCCAAAACTTCGCGGGTTGCATGGCAGCTCTAAGCCGCTTTATCTCCAGATTGGGAGAAAAAGGCTTTGCCACTCTATCGCCTTTTACGATGAACCGATCACTTGAGTGGGGAGCGGGCGGCAACAACGGATGGAGAAATAAAAACCCTTCTAGCGAGCAACCCAATCTTGGCGCGTAAGCGTCGGCAACCCATGTTATTATACATATCGGCAGCACATCGGTGGTGGCGTCGTGCTCGTCATTGAGCGAGGCGGGGCGGACACAAATTCCGCTTGAAGCTAGTATACTCGTATCCCTTGTCCTTACACCATGCAAATCCGGTACCCCCATTATCAAAAGATAGCATACGCGGTCTTTATGGCATCCCGAAAGCTACGACACTACTTCCAGGAGTGTTCGATCACGGTGGCTTCCGAAGTACCACTCAACGACATAATAAACAACCGCGATGCCACGGGCTGGATTTCCAAATGGGCCATTGAGCTCCTTCCATTTGATATCACATACAAACCACGTCGAGCTATTAAATCCCAAGTACTGGCTGACTTCGTCACCGAATGGACAGAGGCCAAACTCCCTAAAGAGTACGGCACATATTCCAATTGGGTTATGTATTTCGATAGCTCCAAAATGTTGGCAGGGCTAGTAGCGGGCATCATGTTAACGTCCCCTACTGGAGACGTCGTTCAGTACGTACTCCAAATACTATACACAGACTCCAACAACGCAGCCGAATACGAGGCCTTATTGCATGGTCTCTGGATGGCTGTCTCCATGGGCATACAATGCCTAGAAGTGCGCGGGGACTCAAACCTTGCAATATCTCAAATAAATGGAGACTTTGATGCCAAAGATCCAAAGATGGTAGCTTATCGTAATGTCGGCTCGGTTCGAGGGGCTCGAGTTCCATCATGTGGCTCGATAAAGTAATCAAGCGGCAGAAGTTCTTGCGCGTATCGGCGCCAAGCGCGACCCCGTCCCACCTAATATCTTTCTGGAAAGGATTTTTTAAGCCATCCATGGTGTCGCAGGGGGAAAACGGCAACACTAGTCCGGATCCGAACATAACCCCAGATTCCGAACACACCGATATCATCGGAGGCTCAAGCAATGAAATAACTCCGTCGGCGCATCTCATCATGGCAGTCATTGCCCCATGGACCGAACCCTTCCTGGCCTACCTTAACAGGAAGGAACTTCTTGAGTATCAGAATGAGGCCCGCCGCATTATCCGGCGTTCGAAGGCCTACAAGGTTCACGACGGAGAGCTCTATAAGAAAAGCGCTACCGGAGTCCTTCAATGATGAATCTCCGAGGAGGAGGGGCGGCAGCTCCTGGCTGAGATTCATGCCGGTCTCGGCGGGCACCACACCGCAGCTCGGCCCTTGTTAGCAAGGCCTTCTGTACAGGGTTCTATTGGCCGACGGCCCGAGCGGATGCACAAGACCTTGTCCAACGTTGCGTTGGATGCCAACTCTTCGCCAACCAAAGCCATATGCCCCCCACCGCCCGACAAACAATCCCCATCACTTGGCCTTTTGCGGTCTGGGGACTGGATATGGTTGGACCCCTTAAAGGAGGAAGCCATAAAAAATATCTGCTGGTCATGGTGGATACATTCACCAAGTGGATAGAGGCCAAACCAGTTAAAACGGCCGAGTCCGGGCCAGTAATAGAGTTTATATACGGCGTCATACACCGTTATGGTGTTCCACACAGCATCATCACTGATAACGGCTCCGACTTCATAGCCGACGAAGTGAAAACCTGGTGCGCTAATCTGGGCATCAAGCTCGATTATGCCTCTGTCTATCATCCACAAACAAACGGTCAAGTCGAAAAAGCCAATGGTCTTATTATGAGCGGCATTAAGCCTAGACTAGTGCGGTCTTTGAAAGAATCAGACAAGCACTGGGTTGAGGAGCTCGACTCCGTACTCTGGGGGTTGCGGACCACGCCCAATCGCACTACCAGATACACAGCTTTCTTCATGGTGTATGCGCGAGGCGGTGCTACCTGTGACATTATTCATGACTTACCTCGAGTGCGCATATGCGAGAGAGAGAGGCTGAGCTCGACCGGCGGGACATCTTAGATGCCACGGAGGAGGGCATAACGTCAAAAGCCGTTCGCATTTTATCAACAGTAGGTTCGCAGATATCAAAGCAGAGAAGTGCGGGCCAAAACTTATAACGTCGACGAACTCGTTCTACGCCTACTAGAGAAGAAAAAGGACAAACTCAAGCCCAAGTGGGAGGGTCCCTTCATCATTGACGAAGTTCTCACCGGAGGAGCGTACCGCCTGCGTGATGCATCAGACAATCCCTTCGAGCCGAACCCCTGGAACGCGGCTAGACTCCGAAGATTCTATTCCTAAAAAGCGTCGAACTCTTTGTTTGTCTCCTTCTCCCTGCTGTTTCCATAACACCTTTTTTTCTTTTTTCTCTCTCTTTTCGTTTTTTCTCTTCAGCATTACAGCTTTCGTGCGGTTAGACCGTACACCCCCAACGCATACATCTTCAAGTATGTATGTCCATTGTACCTGGGGGCTTCTTGTCCAGAAGCTTGCTATTATTATTCCCCAAGCATTAAGCTCATTACATATGTGCTTTTTTCATATGTACCTTTTCTTCACCATTATATGCATCGATATGACTTAAGTTTTGGCCAAGCTAGGTTGCCTGGCTCCTGTGCTTATGCCCTACGTTCTCGTTAGTTCGGCTAGGGCATAAAGGGAGCGCCTCTGCAATTGTTACTGCCGGGTCATCGGATGTGTACCTCAGAATGGGTGAAGCCGAAAGCTAGCGTTCTTAAGGGAATATTCGGTCGGTGGATTAAATATGATTTTTTGCATTGTGAACCCCTAGAAGTTAAAACATACTGCGATTTTTCAATCATAGTTCGGACATGTGCATTAACGCATGCACACCCAAGGAAAGGAACCCTTAACGGAACTATTCTCTCTGGAAGATGTTTCTTACAATCTTAATGTAATATAACATAACTAGCCAGATAATTGTCTGTTCAAGCAACTGTGACCCATATGCCTGGTTTCCATGCACACCCGGTCTACTCGGCTGCTTTGGTATTCGGAAATACTCCGCACCTTCGGGTCTAGAAGTTAAAGCGAAAAGGTCGGCCAAGACAATCATTTTACAATTCAGCTAGAGTTGCATATGCAAAGGAAAGTACATAGTCACTTAGGACTCAAAAAATTCCTCCTCTATGCCGTCCAGCAGGCTATCTAACTTACAATCCTGCTAGGAATACTTGGCGGCTACCTTTACTTGGTCATATACCAAACTAACGGGAACTTCTTTCCCATCTGACCGTAGAGGTCCGACCCGAGCCATATGATTTGGATCAAGCTTGGTGTACCGTGTCTTCACCATGGCCCAGGCCTCTCACGCACCTTCCCGGCAGGCCAGTATTTTCCACAATCAAATGCACCGCCGCGCTCCCTTGAATAGCTCTAGGAGCTCCTCCATTTTCCCTAGGGGAGAGGCAGATGGCCACAAGGCCTTGGCAACGCTTCGCATCGCCTGCCGAGCTTGCTCATGCATGCGCGACAGCTCTTGTAGCAAGTCGCCCGAGAATCCGGAATCTCCTCTTCGGGACGGCCCGTCAGCATACCTACAAACATAAACTCTATTAGTACCTTTAGTCTCCAAACTATTACAAGGTAGGTTTGGCCACATACTGAATATGCGGCCTTGTAGCCTTTTGTTCTCCTTTATGGAGTCGTCCAATTGAGCCCGCACATCTTCCAGTTCTTCGCCCAGCTGGGTATTTGAATCTTGGAGTTTGTTTTTCTCCTGTCTGACTCGGGTAAGCACCCGTTCGCCTATGGCATGTACTCTTTTTGACTCTTTTTCCTCTAGTTGATCTGACGATCCTGTTATGAGAGAAGCTGCAGCGTTAACACGGTCGCTATGCAATTACTGTTTCTCGATGGAGGGAAATATTACCAGAAGACGCCCTCTTGGATTTTTCCAGTTTGGCGGTAACTACATTTAACTGCGTCCGTCAATTTTCTAGCTCTTGGGCCAGCAACTCGTTCTTCTCAGAGAGAACCTGATTGTGCGGCGATCCTCAAATCTGTTGTACCAACAACTTTAAGTCTCGGGGGCTACTGGCATATGGTTATCATACTCAGACACAGTAAACTTACCTGCACATCTTTTAAATGATGCTTTGTGGCTCTGCCAAGCCCATCTCGATCAGCTCGGATGTATGCATCAGCCGAGCTGAAGGCATTAAACGCCTCTTCCGAAAAGCGGGGGTCTCGTAAAATGGCCCTCTGGCACCGATGATTCATGGCGCTCTCCATTTCCGAGTTGGTGACGGACATATTTTCCGAGCCCTCGGCCGAAGGACAGTCTGGCGTCACTCCCATATCGGCCCCCATCTCTTCAGCTGGGGCTGGATCTCGGCTGTTGGGAGTATAACTAGCCGGATCCCCGGACACAGTCCGGCGAACTCTTTTCCTGATACAGGACGAACATGAAGGTCACAGTTGGATGTGACTATCAAAACAAATATATTTGCAAACCCTCACCTCTTTGATGAGGGCCCGACCGTGTCTTTGTTTGCCTTCCTCTTCGAAGGCTTGCCCGGTGCGGGATCCGCTCTCTTCGGAGTCGCTCCTGGAGTAGCACGGTATGTTGAACGCCTCCCCTTTGAAGCACGAGACAGTGCGGTGGGTGAGGCGGAACAAGGGAATCCTTTCGGGGGAGATGTCTCCTGATTACTTACGTGTGAAGCGGGGAGAAGACCAGGGTAATCGGCGATCATGGCCACTTTTGTGCCGTCGTAACTCGCCTAGTAAAACACGCCATTCTCGAGCACCACGAATATATCCGGATCATCTTCGAATCCGGGGTCAAGGTCCCGATTGTGGCCCTCGGGCTGTGGTGCGGGGCTGTAAGGCCCCTCGGAAATCTTTCGCTAGTGCTGTTATAAATGGACGGGTTAATATTCATTGAACGAAGCTCAGGGAGTGGAATGAGTAGAGCAGAAGAGTTGGGGGCTTACCTAGCTAGGAGGACTGTACATGGAATATCCTTCTCTGTGCGTGATGCACGGGAACTCCTCTTCCTCGCCCTTGAACAGTTCGGCCAATATTTGGGCTAGGGCGGCAGGGGTGTCCGGACCTTTCCTGCCGCAGCGGGAGGCGTCATCTTCCCCATTGTAGTTCCACATGGGAAGTCCTCTGTATTGGAGTGGCTGGACTCCCCGTACTATGGAGCTCGCCATCACTTCGACTATCGTATATCCGGACTGGGCAAGCGTCCTAATCTTGCTCAGGAGTTGGCGAACTTCCGCACTATCTTCCTCCTCGAGGCTTCGAGGGCGCCAGCTGTGGCGTTTCTTCAGAGGAACACTTGTAAACTCGGGGAGACCCCTCCGGACTGGATCTGGAAGTACGACGTCATCAATGTAAAACCACTCAGAGGTCCACTCTTCAGAAGCTTTCTTCAGTGTGCCGGATAGGTATCCGGTCTCAGCAATGCGCCATATTTTGGCCCTGCACACTTCAAATATCGATCCCTCGTGGTTGTGCGGGACAAGACAAAAAAACTTTCTCCACAAATCAAAATGGGCCTCACAACCCAGGAATAGTTCGCATAAAGCGACATAACCCGCAATGTGCAGGATGGAGGCTGGGTGAAATTGTGCAGCTGGAGGCCATAATACTCCAGAAGCCCTCGGAGGAATGGGTGAATTGGAAATCCCATGCCCCTCAGCAGATAGGGGACGAAGCACATTCGTTCCCCCGCAGATGGATTAGGGAAATCCTCCGCCCGGGTTTTGCCGTTGAAGGAAGCCAGCCCTGCTCGAACAGGGACCAGATCCGCAGGGGGGAGAAATCCCTGCGTTTGCAACTTCTCCAATTGACTGTGGGACACAGAGCACCTCTCCCACTCGCCTTTCTCTGGGTCGGAATGCTAGCCATATTGGAATGGTCTTTCCTGGCAATCTCTGAGGATTTTCTCCGCGTGGTGCCGAATGGATCTGAGACCCAATCTCTTTAAATAGACGCTCTTTCCTGCATGGCTAGGGTGTTATTAGCAAAAAATACCCCGACCGACCGCATTCGCCCGACACGTGGAAGCTGAAGTTTTCGATGCATAGAAGCCGAGGGTGTGGCATTGAATTAAAAGCCGAATACATTACTTGGAAACCATCGGAGGAGGAACCCGCCTTGCAATGCCGAACACAATCTGCGCGCCGAACACCTTGTCATTGAAGCCTGGTTCGGGGCTACTGAGGGAGTCCTGGACTAAGGGGTCCTCGGGCGTCCGGCCTGTTAGCCATGGGCCGGACTGATGGGCTGTGAAGATGCGAAGACCGAAGACTGCACCCGTGTCCGGATGGAACTCTCCTTGGCGTGGAAGGCAAGCTTGGCGGCCAAATATGTATATTCCCTTCTTTGTAACCGACCTTGTGTAACCCTAGATCCTCCCGGTGTCTATATAAACCAGAGGACTTAGTCCGGAGAGGGGGAGACTCATTACCATAGTCATACGGGCTAGACTTCTAGGGTTTAGCCATCTCGATCTCGTGGTAGATCAACTCTTGTAAAATTCATATTCATCAAGATCAATCAAGCAGGAAGTAGGGTATTACCTCCATAGAGAGGGCCCGAACCTGGGTAAACAATGTGTCCCCTGTCTCATGTTACCATCGACCTTAGATGCACAGTTCGGGACCCCCTACCCGAGATCCGCCGGTTTTGATACCGACAGGGTCTTCTGGGTGAATGTGGCCTGGCTTCGTCTCACCGGCCGACTAAAATGCAGACTCAGAAGCAGGCTTCTTGGCTCGCAATAAATCACTCGGATCGGCATGTTTCTTATACTCTTCCAACTCCACCATCGCCATTTTCTCATCAGCAATCTTGGAGCCTTTCTGGAGGCACTCCTCCGCTCTCTGCCTATTCCCACTGACTATAAGCACACCTTTGGGCCCGGGCATCTTCAACTTGAGATACACGTAACATAGGCGGGCCATGAAACGTGCATATGCGGGCCCGCCCAGGATAGCATGATAGGCACTATGGAAATTTGCTACATCAAACGTCAACTTCTCCTTGTGGAAATTCTTGGAATCCCAAAAACCACATCAAGAGCGATCTACCCAAGTGACTTTGCTTTCTTCCCTGGGATGACACCGTGGAACTGCATGTTGCTCTCACTGAGTTTTGACATCAGAATTCCCATCCCTTGGAGGGTCTCGGCATACAGAATGTTCAGACCACTGCCACCATCCATAAGAACTTTTGTTAGTCGGGCGCCCCCAACGACTGGGTCGACCACCAACGATTGCCGCCCGAGGGTAGCAACGTGCACTGGGTGATCTGATCGGTCAAAGGTAATGGGATTTTTTGACCACTTTAGGTACGTCTTAGTTGTCGGAGCACCATGTTCACTTCTCTGTTAATAACTTTCAGTCGAATTTTGCTTTCGACATGATAAAAAATCACCAAGGTAGCATTGACCTTCGGGTAACCATCATCCTTTTCCTCCTCTTATCCTTATCAGAGTCCTTTTCACTGGGCTGACCCTCTCGGAACTGCTGGATCAGGAGTCTACACTGTCGAGTGGTATGCTTGGGCAAAATCAAGGTACCCTCTTCATCCTTCTTCGTGTGAATATGACACAGCAAATCTAGGATGTCCTGTCCTGACTAATCTCTCACCTTTTTGGGCACCCACGGTCCCTTGGGCTTTCCTTTAAATTTTCCTTGCGCATCCAGAACTACGGCTTCAGCAGGACCTGCAGCTTCAGCCTTACGCTTTTGCTTCCTACTGGGATTCCCGCCCCCAGTGTCAGGGTCGACTGCTTTCCCTTTACCATTGCGGAGCCGGTCCTCCTCTTCGCCATTTGCATACCGAGTGGCTATCTCCATCATTCGGCTCAAGGACATGTCCCCAGAACAACCAAACTTCAGGATAAGCTCTATGTATGTGACACCCTCCTTGAAGGCGCAAACTGCTTGGTGCTCTGACACATTCTCCACTAGATGGTGAAGGGTGGTCCATCTCTGGATGAAATCTCTCAAAGTTTCACTCAGCTTCTGGGTGCAATGTTGCAATTCAGTCAGCCCAGCGGCTCGCTTGCAGGTGCCTTCGAATGTTTTGATAAACACTCGGGCAAAATCTTCGCAACAGAAAATGCTTCCAGGGGCCAACTGATTCAGCCAAGCCCTGGCTGAGCCTTCAAGCATCAAGGGGAGGTGATTCATGGCTACATCATCATTGCCTCCACCAATCTGCACTACCACTCGGTAATCTTCCAGCCAAGTGTCTAGCTTCGACTCACCAGTGAACTTGCTGACACGTACAGCCAATCTGAAGTTGGGCGGGATCTCAGCTGCTCGGATGGCTCTAATGAAACACTCGGGCCCCAAGATAAACGCCCTGCTTCTAGTTGGATGATCTCCATCGAGCCCTTCTCTGTTAGCTCTGCCTCTGTCAACCAGGCCATGCGTAGGACCTTGAAATATGTCTAGAGGGGGGGGCGATTAGACTACTTGACTAATAAAAACTTAACCTTTTCCCAATTTTAGACTTTGGCAGATTTTAGCTATTCTAGAACAAGTCAAGCAATCTTCACACAATTCAAGCAAGCATAAAAGAGTATATAGGCAGCGGAAAATATAGCATGCAACTTGCAAGAATATAAAGGGAAGGGTTTGGAGGATTCAAACGCAATTGGAGACACGGATGTTTTTGTCGTGGTTCCGATAGGTGGTGCTATCGTACATCCACGTTGATGGAGACTTCAACCCACGAGGAGTAGCAGTTCTTGAGTCCATGGAGGGCTCCACCCACGAAGGGTCCACGAAGAAGCAACCTTGTCTATCCCACCGTGGTCGTCGCCCACGAAGGACTTGCCTCACTAGCGATAGATCTTCACGAAGTAGGCGATCTCCTTGTCCTTACAAACTCCTTGGTTCAACTCCACAATCTTGTCGAA
The DNA here is from genome assembly GCA_021605205.1 of Aegilops longissima. Lineage (NCBI taxonomy): Eukaryota > Viridiplantae > Streptophyta > Magnoliopsida > Poales > Poaceae > Aegilops > Aegilops longissima. The sequence goes on from JAHIAM010000670.1 coordinate 73,982, forward strand.
GGCTCCCAAGTGACACCTAGCCAATCTAGGAGACACCACTCTCCTAGAAGTAACAAATGGTGTGTTGATGATGAACTCCTTGCTCTTGTGCTTCAAATGATAGTCTCCCTGTCACAGCCCTAGAGCTTGCTTGTAATTAGTTGCATCTTCATCCATGTCATCATGTTTAAATCTCTAAGAAACTTGAAATGGGGATTGCCTAAACCCTAGCATTAAAGGAAATCAAATAGGTTCAATTAAAAATATTTTTCAGTGAATCCAAATGGCTTTAGAAAATGTTCATCATTTCTGGAAAAATGCTATAAACCATAACCAGAGGTGCTGCACATTTCTCATGACATATTTGGTCACTGGGTTAATTCATTACTTATTTGCATTTGGGCATTTAAAAAAACTATAAAACAATTTAAATGCTCAAATAATCATAAACTAAAATGTTTACTGTTGGATATATTCTAAACAGTAGCCATGATTAGTTTCATGATTTTTGAAAGTGTCTGAGTATTTTTAATAAAGCCAAACATCTGCAGAAAAATAGAAAACAGTAAATAAAAGAGAGAGAGAGGGATAGTACCTGGCCACCTACCTGGCGCCCCAACCGGCCCACCTCTGTAGCAGCCGACTGGGCAAAGCCAGCCCAGCCCACCCCCACGCCGCTCATTGTCTTCCTCTGCCCAAGAGGCGAGGCGGCGTGGCGTGGCGCCGACGACGCCTGCCACCTCCTGCTTTCGCTTGTTGGAGGCACCCGTGGGTGCCACGCACCCCCCGACCCCTCGTCCTCTCCCTCTCCCCTGGACCCCATTCCTTCCTCTGCTCCCCTCTCGCGCGCACCACCGGGTGCAGCCGTCGCCACCGACGCCGTTCGCCGCGGCCACAGCCACCTCCCCGCCTCGCCGAGCAGCCCAGAAGATCCGCCACTCCGTCCTCGACCCCCTCACTGAGCCACGCCCCGCCGGAAGCCCCAAAGCGCCGCCCAGACGCTTTTCCCCTCCTCGGCCACCGAGGATCGCCGCCGTCAATTCGCCACCGTCGTCGCTTCCCCGAGCTCGCTGACCATCTCTACGCGACCCATGTGAGCCTCCGGTCGATTCCCCTCTCTTCCCCGCGTCATTCTCGCCTCGTAGCCGCCACCGCCATTGAAGCCGAAGCTCACCTCCGCCCGCGCTCGTCGCCGGCGCTGCTCCGGTGACCATTTGGTCCCGGGCTAGCGCCCATCGCACTCACCGCATCACGTAGGCCACCACTAGCGCCTCAGCCCGCTTGCTCGCACACCGCAACGCTGCCCGCACCCACGCCCGAACTCCGGCGGCCGCCTAGGTCATCGCCGGCACCATTTCCGGCCGCCCCAAGCTCAACCGACTCCACCAAGAGCTTCGGCTCGTTCCTAGCTCCACCTAGATGCCTTCCGCGGCCCATTTGGTTGCCGGAACGACCAAACTCACTTCCGCCGCCGCGTCGGGCTCGCCGGCAGCTAGACGCCGGTGTAGCCGACTTTGACCTTGACCATGGGTGGGCCCTGGTTGACTCTGTTGAGTCAATGACAGGTGGGGCGCAGCACTGTTAACTAATCAGGTTTAGTTCTAATTAATATTTTGCTAAACTAATTATCTTTGACACGCGGACCCCTTGTCAGGTTTGACCGGTCCGTGTCCCATTGACCATTGACGTCCTGCGGCGTCGGTCGATGATAATACCTTTTCTGGATTTATTATAATCAAGGAAATTTCAGAAAATACTCTAAACTTCTAAAAATCATATAAATTCAACCGTAACTCCAATGGAAATAAGTTATATATGAAAAATGATCAGAAAAACATGAAGAATCTGTTTATGCCATGATCATGCATGTTTGAACAAGTTAACCTCACTGAATAGGATGAATCATGATTAGGGCAATTTATGAATTAGCATTTGGAGTTGGAATTTGGTATAGTTTTGAATTCCAGTTCAATTAACTTGGCTTACAGCTGCATTAGCTCAAAACACCAGCATATTGCCATGTCATTATCATGCATCATATTGTTGCATCGCATTGATTGTGTTCTTCTTATTTCTCGGTAATTGTCCCTCTCGGTGAGCGGCGTTTAAGCGATTGTTCGATGACACGGATGAAGAACTATATTATCTTGGAAGTGGCGGGCAAGCAAAACCCCTTGTTCATTCGATATAATCCCACTCTCTCGCTCCTGCTCTATTTTATTGCATTAGGACAACAACGACTCATGTGTTACTGCTGCGGTAGCTGAACCCCTTTATCCTCTGCATGACTGTTATTCCACGATAATTAGATGAAACCCACTAGCATGAGTAGGAGTTGTTTGAGCCTGTTGTGCCTACTCATTCATGCTTGTTTGTCATGCATGCTGCTACCGCTTAGAGTTGAGTCAGGTCGATTCATCGGGAATGAATTGGAATGGTTGTGTGAACACGTCCCTCGTGTGTGAGCTAAGTGTGTGAACACGATTTGGTAAAGGTAGCGGTGAGAGGCCATGTAGGAGTACATGGTGGATTGTCTCATTGCAGCCGTCCTCGAGAACTGAGTTACGTGTTTGTGATCCATGAAGCAGTTACTACCACGCATTGGGATCCTTAATTGACCATCTCGGCTTCTTAACCACCCTTGTTCCCGGTCCGGGAGTTGCAAGTAGTTTACGGTGTTTGTAGCATGCGGGGCCGCATAGCGCTGACCTTAGGGGTGGGTTGTGTTGCGGTAGGCACATGCCCGGTGTACCGATTCGCCCGTTTGGTGTCTCGGGAACCCTGCACACATCGTTCGGGGCTGTATGGAAACCTCGGCGGACTCCTGCGGATGGAACCGGATAGGCGATAAACCTGGACTAGGGACTTGAGTGTTTCGTGAGGCGTGGCCGACACCACGTTGGGCTTCGGCTTGAAGGTTCCGAGTACATGTCGTGTAAGCGGCGGTAAGTGGTGAGAGTGTGTGAAGAAGTACACCCTGCGGGGTTAATATGATCTATTGAATAGTCATGTCCGCGGAAAAGGACTTCGGGTTGCCTATATCAGTTCATAGACAAGCGAAAGTGGATACTCTAAAATCGCAAGATAAGCGTGAGTGCTATGGATGGCGTTCTCGTGGGGGGCGGGGCGGGTCCATAGTGGTGTATTGATATGGTGAATATGTGGACTCGTGTGCGCCACCTCAAAAGAGTTACTTGCGATCGTAGTTCAGGATAGCCACGAGTCAAAGCTGGCTTGCTGCGGTCAAACTCCACCACCCCTTTGTTGATAATGTTGCATATGTAGTTAGTTACGATGTAAGTCTTGCTGATACGTTTGTACTCACGTTTGCTTATTTTATGTTTTGCGAGAGGCGTCGGTCTCGCTAGTAGTTCGCTTGGACTTGACGTTTAGCTTGTTACCTCAGCTACGATCTTGTGCCCTCGGCGGGATCTGGTAGATAGTCGAGGCTTCTCGGCCTTTTTCATTTATAGTTATGCGTACTCGGACATGTTTAGCTTCGCTTGTGCTTTGACTTGTATGCTCACGAGTGTTGGGTCATGAGACCCATGTTTGTAATATCTCGCTCCTCGGAGCCTAATGAATAAATATTTGAGTCGTAGAGTTATGTTGTGATGCCATGTTGTATTTGCACATATTGAGCATATTGTGTGTATGTTTGAAATGCTTGGTATGTGTGGGGTCCGACAATCTAGTTGTTTATCCTTGGCAGCCTCTCATATGGGGAAATGTAGTCTCGTGCTTCTAGCGATAGTAGTCTCGCTCTGACCGGTTCACGGAGTCCTGCTAGCCCAGCACTCTGCTTGGACACTTGATTGGCGGTATGTGTTTCACTTCGTTCCTATGTCTATCCCTTGAAATGTCACGCGGTGATATTCGGAGTCCTGCCTAGCCTGCTACAGCCCGGGATACCGGAGTCCTGTTAGCCCAGTGCTACAGCCCAAATGCATACATTGATGACCGACATGCTCAAGGTGATTCATGTATGCCTGTCCCCATGGGTTAGCGCCGCTTTGGGTTCATGACTAGCCATGTCGGCCGGGTTCTTTGTCATATGGATGCTAGCGACACTATCATATCGTGAGCCAAAAGACACAAGCGGTCCCGAGCCATGGTAAAGCGACACCGTGGGAATACCGTGCGTGAGGCCGCAAAGTGATATGAGGTGTTACCGGCTAGATCGATGTGACTTGGAATCGGGGTCCTGACAGCGTTGGTATCAGAGCCTGACTGCCTGTAGGATTACCAAGCCAAACTGGTCGAAGTTGTGTCTAGAAATGCTTTAGTTATGTAAGGGAATTGATTGTGGAAGGGAACGTAAGGCTCCTTTTACTCCTTATACCTCATGGCCTTCTGATCTGAGTCATCCTCTTCTCTTCTACGTGGTTTAAGAACTAGGCCTTCTTGTCTATCTATCAGGATGACGTGTTACTAAACCATAGACCTTTAAGATTGTTGGTTTTAAGCCCCAGTTCAGTTCCTACCATTTTTGTATGCAAATTGTAGATCTCGGAACCTTGATATTGTGATGTTGAGTGGTTATGCCACCATTTTTGCAGGATGTCTCAAATCATTTTAAGCATTTACAGCCGTTGTGTTGTCCGAGTCATCCCAGGTTTCTAAAACAATATGAAGCATTTGCAAAATTCCTTCCTCTCATTTTGATGTCCCTTTGGTCAGAATAAGCACACTAACCGGTGCGTTGAGGTAATTTATTGCCTTGACATATATGTTGGAACTATTATTATGACCCTAGGTGTTTAGGAAGTCACCTAGCAATTTAGCAATGCTTTTGTATCCCAGTGTGATGATTACGGCCATTATTCTTGAAAGCATCCGTGATGCCATTTAGTAGTAGGTATTCTACTCTGGGTTTACGAACCGAGATTCATCCTACTTCATGTTGTTAGTATTTGCTAGTGCCTTTAGGATATTAGTAACCTTTGCATTAGTCCTCGAGGTCCGTGGTATTTCCTTCTTCCAAATACCATGAACTGCTTATGGCAAGAAGTTCTTTTGAACCAAAAGATCACAACGAGTGCTCTTGAGGAGTACTCCATTCATATTGTGACTCGCCAATTCTACCTTTCTGCATGGGTTATCCGGAAGAAATGTTGAACTTTGCTCGACATAATAATCCATGCCTCCACAACTCGAAAAGTTATATGTTCCTTTGAGTTGTTCCCTTAGATGTCTTCTGACCTTCATCTATCAATTGATAGCCAGGAGTAATTGTGCATTCGTGTTCATCGATGCCTATTATTCTTGTGGTCCGTCGAGCCATTCTATTACGGAATGACTAGGAGAAACAAACTCGAGCCTCATCCATATCTAGGATTGGGTCAAAGCAGTTGTATTCCGCAGATCAAAATGCCAACCCAGCTTTTGAGTCTGTTCCACAGAGTGTTACCATCTTTATGTCAAGAATGTCATGAGAATTGCACCTTCTCTTATGAATTCTTGATGCGGTGATACTTCTCGCCATCATTGTTCATTCCTCGGTTCCGTGTTGTGCAACCGGAATGCCGACTAGTGAATCGTGATGTGTGAAATCTATACTCCTAGTAACTCGTTGCTCGGTAGTTAATGGACAATATCCTAATTCTTAGCGTGTTGATTATTAAATCATCATCCTAAGATTGATCGTGCTACCTAGTCCTTATTTACGGTGCACACTTGATTGATGAGTTAGGATCTTGTCAAGTCCTCACTCATTTGATCATATCGTCTTGCCCGAAAAGCAAGATTGCTCTCGAGCTTAGTAACATACCGGTGGTTCGTGACTTTCCAAATATCTTCTTGGAAGTGTTACGGGTTGTTTCTGACTGTTATGTTGAGCTCGTGATCAAGTTGGTTTCTTGTGAACCACCCTTTCTCCAAGAATCTGTGTTGGATATCCTAAGCTAGTTGGTTAAGCTAGACAACAACTTGGAGAGTTGGAAGATAAAACCTTGCCTAACTTAGTTCGTTCGAAGGATATTCTTGTGTAGTGTGTGTTGAAGAAAGATGATATCTTCATCGATTGGTCCCTGCGATCGATTCTTGGACCTATTGTCTTATCAATCCTTTGATTTGAGTGTGGGCTATCGTCAAATCAAATCAGTACCAACGATGCTCGTGATGTTGTCTTACTCGTGGTTGATCCCTCGAGCATACACCATTACATCTTTGGTCTGACCAATGCTATCACCGTGTTCACATGATGGTGGAAGTCCAGTGATATGGAAATTCCGATGAGTTGTTGTTGAGCCCATCAGTAGCATTTTGTCTCCCCCATGATTCATGTTGAACATCAACCTAGTGTTGGAAACTTTGTAAGCAATGCCTTCGTGTTCCGTTCATGAAGCTTATGCTTGGATGGAAGAAGTGACTTCCTCTAATTCCGTGCATTAGGTGCAAGTTGCCGCCATGAATTTGAGAAAGGTTTGTTTTGTTCCTTTGGAATCATCCCAAATCAGTCATGCATATGTGCGAAGTATTACGTAGTGCGGAGACTTGCAACCTTCATTCTATATGTATTCCTAGCACACCAAGCCAGCGATTGATTTTTCAAGGAGAAGGAGTTCCTTCATAACAACTAGTCATGACTTATGTTAGGACTTCGTTATCCTTGATGATGGTTCCCAACCTGAACTTCGGTAGTATTTTTATTATAAGACTACTAGGTGGTCATTTTGTCTTGGACAATGTGTTCACATGTGTGTAGCAGAACCAGCTCATGTTTTGGAGCTTGCTATCGTAGTTCATATCCCAAGAATCTCATAGCGCCATCTCGTCGATTTGTGTTGCAACTTTTCTTTTCAGACATGTGAGTCTGAAGTATCCTATTACCAATCGGATCTGAATCTCAGGCAGATATGATGGTTGGAACATTCCCAACAGTTGCATTTTGTTCCCAGCTTACACCGCCATTGTGCCAATCCCCCATGGGCTGCCCTTCCCGGTAGTTGCTATCCAATATCATCTTCAAAAGTGGACTTACCATGGGTCCCATTCATTTCCGACGATAAGCAAAAATCATCCATTGCGTTGTCTTCAACAAGGTAGTCCACATCATCCATCTAGTCCGGGTATGTCATTCTTTCGAACTCCTTCAAATGATCGATTGTGATTGCCTTAGGTTGGTATAAAGAGTTCCAACGATCTATGGATCAAAAGTAATTCTTTTTGCCACTTAAGGGAATAGCTCTTTCGCCACCTTTCCTAGGGTCTCTGTTATGGAATCATGGAAATCATCTCCTTGTTACTTTGAAACCATGCACCATTTTACTTAAGCGTGGAGTGGTTGCCTACCAATTTGAACCTTCGTCATCCATTTCTTTACCATCATTCATAATGTGTGTTTGGTGTCTCAACCCAAGAGTTGTTCTTCGTCTCTCCATGAACTGTTCTTGAGTTGCTCGATCTTCAAGAAGATTAAATCTGTAGGGTTTCCCCTTCTTTACATTATCGTGTCGGTGAAGATCTCAAAGCAAAGGCGTCAAGACCAAGATGATGGAGTGAATCAACATCTTCGAGAAGGGCAAATGGATCATGGAGATTGTGATAGCTTTGTGACCTCCCTTTTTCCTCTTACCTCACGTCTTGAATCTCGGGGCGAGATTCTTGTTTAGTGGGGGTGAGTTGTCACAGCCCTAGAGCTTGCTTGTAATTAGTTGCATCTTCATCCATGTCATCATGTTTAAATCTCTAAGAAACTTGAAATGGGGATTGCCTAAACCCTAGCATTAAAGGAAATCAAATAGGTTCAACTAAAAATATTTTTCAGTGAATCCAAATGGCTTTAGAAAATGTTCATCATTTCTGGAAAAATGCTATAAACCATAACCAGAGGTGCTGCACATTTATCATGACATATTTGGTCACTGGGTTAATTCATTACTTATTTGCATTTGGGCATTTAAAAAAACTATAAAACAATTTAAATGCTCAAATAATCATAAACTAAAATGTTTACTGTTGGATATATTCTAAAGAGTAGCCATGATTAGTTTCATGATTTTTGAAAGTGTCTGAGTATTTCTAATAAAGCCAAACATCTGCAGAAAAATAGAAAACAGTAAATAAAAGAGAGAGAGAGAGAGGGATAGTACCTGGCCACCTACCTGGCGCCCCAACCGGCCCACCTCTATAGCAGCCGACTGGGCAAAGCCAGCCCAGCCCACCTCCCACGCCGATCATCGTCTTCCTCTGCCAATAGGCAGAGGCGAGGCGTGGCGCGCGCCGACGACGCCCTGCCACCTCCTGCTCGCCGCTGGAGGCACCCGTGGGTGCCACGCACACCCCCCCCCCGACCCCCTCGTCCTCTCCCCTCTCCCCCTGGACCCCATTCCTTCCTCTGCTCCCCTCTCGCGCGCACCACCGGGCGCAGCCGTCGCCACCGACGCCGTTCGCCGCGGCCACAGCCACCTCCCCGCCTCGCCGAGCAGCCCAGAGGATCCGCCACTCCGTCCTCGACCCCCTCACTGAGCCACGCCCCGCCGGAAGCCCCGAAGCGCCGCCCCGACGCTTTTCCCCTCCTCGGCCACCGAGGATCGCCGCCGTCAATTCGCCACCATCGTCGCTTCCCCGAGCTCGCTGACCATCTCTACGCGACCCATGTGAGCCTCCGGTCGATTACCCTCTCTTCCCCGCGTCATTCTCGCCTCGTAGCCGCCGCCGCCATTGAAGCCGAAGCTCACCTCCGCCCGCGCTCGTTGACGGCGCTGCTCCGGTGACCATTTGGTCCCGGGCTAGCGCCCATCGCACTCACCGCATCACGTAGGCCACCACTAGCACCTCAGCCCGCTTGCTCGCACACCGCAACGCTGCCCGCACCCACGCCCGAACTCCGGCGGCCGCCTAGGTCGTCGCCGGCACCATTTCCGGCCGCCCCGAGCTCAACCGACTCCACCAAGAGCTTCGGCTCGTTCCCAGCTCCACCTAGATGCCTTCCGCGGCCCATTTGGTTGCGGGCAATAAAATCACTTCGCCGCCGCGTCGTCGCTCGCCGTGACTAGGCGCTGTGTAGCCGACTTTGACCTTGACCACGGGTGGGCCCTGGTTGACTCTGTTGAGTCAATGATAGGTGGGGCCCAGCCCTGTTAACTAATCAGGTTTAGTTCTAATTAATATTTTGCTAAACTAATTATGCTGACACGCGGGACCCACTGTCAGGTTTGACCCGGACCGTGTCCCATTGACCCGTGACGTCCTGCGACGTCGGTCGACGTGATAATACCTTTTCTGGATTTATTATAATCCAGGAAATTTCAGAAAATACTCTAAACTTCTAAAAATCATATAAATTCAACCGTAACTCCAATGGAAATAAGTTATATATGAAAAATGATCATAAAAACATGAAGAATCTGTTTATGACATGATCATGCATGTTTGAAAAAGTTAAACTCACTGAATAGGATGAATCATGATTAGGGCAATTTATGAATTAGCATTTGGAGTTGGAATTTGGTATAGTTTTGAATTCCACTTCAATTAACTTGGCTTACAGCTGCATTAGCTCAAAACACCAGCATATTGCCATGTCATTATCATGCATCATATTGTTGCATCGCATTGATTGTGTTCTTCTTGTTTCCCGGTAATTGTCCCCTCTCGGTAGACGACGTTCCGACGATTGTTCGATGACACGGATGAAGAACTATATTATCTTCGGAAGTGCCAGGCAAGAAAAACCCCTTGTTCATTCCGATATAATCCCACTCTCTCGCTCCTGCTCTATTTTATTGCATTAGGACAACAACGACTCATGTGTTACCTGCTGCGGTAGCTGAACCCCTTTATCCTCTGCATGACCTGTTATTCCACAGTAATTAGATGAAACCCACTAGCATGAGTAGGAGTTGTTTGAGCCCTGTTGTGCCTACTCATTCATGCTTGTTTTTCATGCCTGCTACCGCTTAGAGTTGAGTCAGGTCTGATTCATCGGGAATGAATTGGAATGGTTGTGTGAACACGTCCTACTGTGTGTGAGCTAAGTGTGTGAACACGATTTGGTAAAGGTAGCGGTGAGAGGCCATGTAGGAGTACATGGTGGGTTGTCTCATTGCAGCCATCCTCAGGAACTGAGTTCTGTGTTTGTGATCCATGAAACAGTTACTACCATGCATTGGGATCCTTAATTGACCCTCTCGGCTTCTTAACCACCCTTGTTCCCAGTCCGGGAGTTGCAAGTAGTTTACGGTGTTTGTAGCATCTTTGGGGCCGCACGCATAGCGCTGACCTTAGGGGTGGGTTGTGTTGCGGTAGGCACGTGTTGGTGTACCGATTCGCCCGTTTGGTGTCTCGGGAACCCTGCACACATCGTTCGGGGCTGTATGGGAAACCTCGGCCGGACTCCCTGCGAATGGAACCTGGATAGGCGATAAACCTGGACTAGGGACTTGAGTGTTTAGGTAGGCCGTGGCCGACACCACGTTGGGCTTCCGCTTGAAGGTTCCGAGTACATGTCATGTAAGCGGCGGTAAGTGGTGAGCGTGTGTGAAGAAGTACACCCTGCGGGGTTAATATGATCTATTGAATAGCCGTGTCCATGAAAAGGACTTACGGGTTGCCTATATCAGTTCATAGACAAGCGAAAGTGGATACTCTAAAATCGCAAGATAAGCGTGAGTGCTATGGATGGCGTTCTCGTGGGGGGCGGGGCGGGTCCATAGTGGTGTATTGATATGGTGAATATGTGGACTCGTGTGCGCCACCTCAAAAGAGTTACTTGCATTCGTAGTTCAGGATAGCCACCGAGTCAAAGCTGGCTTGCTGCAGTCAAACTCCACCACCCCCTTTGTTGATAATGTTGCATATGTAGTTAGTTACGATGTAAGTCTTGCTGAGTACGTTTGTACTCACGTTTGCTTATTTTATGTTTTGCGAGAGGCGTCGGTCTCGCTAGTAGTTCGCTTGGACTTGACGTTTAGCTTGTTACCTCAGCTACGATCTTGTGCCCTCGGCGAGATCTGGTAGATAGTCGGGCTTCTCAGCCTTTTTCATTTATAGTTATGCGTACTCGGACATGTTTAGCTTCGCTTGTGCTTTGACTTGTATGCTCTCGAGTGTTGGGTCATGAGACCCATGTTTGTAATATCTCGCTCCTCGGAGCCTAATGAATAAATATTTGAGTCGTAGAGTTATGTTGTGATGCCATGTTGTATTTGCACATATTGAGCATATTGTGTGTATGTTTGAAATGCTTGGTATGTGTGGGTCCGACAATCTAGTTGTTTATCCTTGGCAGCCTCTCATATGGGGAAATGTAGTCTCGTGCTTCTAGCGATAGTAGTCCGCTTCTGACCGGTTCACGGAGTCCTGCTAGCCCAAACACTACTGCTTGGACACTTGGTGGCGGCATGTGTTTCACTTCGTTCCTATATCGTCCCGGGAAATGTCACGCGGTGATATTGAGTCTGCCTAGCTCTGCTACAGCCGGGATACGGAGTCCTGTTAGCCAGTGCTACAGCCAATTCATCGTTGATGACCGACATGCTCAAGGTGATTCATGTATGCTGTCCCCATGGGTTAGCGCCGCTTTGGGTTCACGACTAGCCATGTCGGCCGGGTTCTTTGTCATATGGATGCTAGCGACACTATCATATCGTGAGCCAAAAGCGCATAAGCGGTCCCGAGCCATGGTAAGGCGACACCGTGGGAATACCGTGCGTGAGGCGCAAAGTGATATGAGGTGTTACCGGCTAGGTCGATGTGACTTGGAATCGGGGTCCTGACAGCGTTGGTATCGAGCTTTGTTGCTGTAGGATTACCAAGCCAATCTGGTCGAAGTTGTGTCTAGAAATTCTTTAGTTATGTAAGGGAATTGATTGTGGAAGGGAACGTAAGGCTCCTTTTACTCCTTATACCTCATGGCCTTCTGATATGAGTCATCCTCTTCTCTTCTACGTGGTTTAAGAACTAGGCCTTCTCGTCTATCTATCAGGATGACGTGTTACTAAACCATAGACCTTTAAGATTGTTGGTTTTAAGCCCCAGTTCAGTTCCTACCATTTTTGTATGCAAATTGTAGATCTCGGAACCTTGATATTGTGATGTTGAGTGGTTATGCCACCATTTTTGCAGGATGTCTCAAATCATTTTAAGCATTTACAGCCGTTATGCTGTCCGAGTCATCCCAGGTTTCTAAAACAATATGAAGCATTTGCAAAATTCCTTCCTCTCATTTTGATGTCCCTTTGGTCAGAATAAGCACACTAACCGGTGCGTTGAGGTAACTTATTGCCTTGACATATATGTTGGAACTATTATTATGACCCTAGGTGTTTAGGAAGTCACCTAGCAATTTAGCAATGCTTTTGTATCCCAGTGTGATGATTCGGCCATTATTCTTGAAAGCATCCCGTGATGCCATTTAGTAGTAGGTATTCTACTCACGGGTTTCGAACCGAGATTCATCCTACTTCATGTTGTTAGTATTTGCTAGTGCCTTTAGGATATTAGTAACCTTTGCATTAGTCCTCGAGGTCCGTGGTATTTCCTTCTTCCAAATACCATGAACTGCTTATGGCAAGAAGTTCTTTTGAACCAAAAGATCACAACGAGTGCTCTTGAGGAGTACTCCATTCATATTGTGACTCTGCCAATTCTACCTTTCCGCATGGGTTATCCGGAAGAAATGTTGAACTTTGCTCGACATACTAATCCATGCCTCCACAACTCGAAAAGTTATATGTTCCTTTGAGTTGTTCCTTAGATGTCTTCGACCTTCATCTATCAATTGATAGCCAGGAGTAATTGTGCATTCGTGTTCATCGATGCCTATTATTCTTGTGGTCCGTCGAGCCATTCTATTCGGAATGACTAGGAGAAACAAACTCGAGCCTCATCCATATCTAGGACTGGGTCAAAGCAGTTGTATTCCGAGATCAAAATGCCAACCCAGCTTTTGAGTCTGTTCCACGGAGTGTTACCATCTTTATGTCAAGAATTTCATGAGAATTGCACCTTCTCTTATGAATTCTTGATGCAGTGATACTTCTCGCCATCATTGTTCATTCCTCGGTTCCATGTTGTGCATGGCGGAATGCCGACTAGTGAATCGTGATGTGTGAAATCTATACTCCTAGTAACTCCGTTGCTCGGTAGTTAATGGACAATATCCTAATTCTTAGCGTGTTGATTATTAAATCATCATCCTAAGATTGATCGTGCTACCTAGTCCTTATTTCGGTGCACACTTGATTGATGAGTTAGGATCTTGTCAAGTCCTCACTCATTTGATCATATCATCTTGCCCTGAAAAGAAAGATTGCTCTCGAGCTTAGTAACATACCGGTGGTTCTTGACTTTCCAAATATCTTCTTGGAAGTGTTACGGGTTGTTTCTGACTGTTATGTTGAGCTCGTGATCAAGTTGGTTTCTTGTGAACCACCCTTTCTCCAAGAATCTGTGTTGGATATCCCTAAGCTAGTTGGTTAAGCTAGACAACAACTTGGAGAGTTGGAAGATAAAAGCTTGCCTAACTTAGTTCGTTCGAAGGATATTCTTGTGTAGTGTGTGTTGAAGAAAGATGATATCTTCATCGATTGATCCTGTGATCGATTCTTGGACCTATTGTCTTATCAATCCTTTGATTTGAGTGTGGGCTATCGTCAAATCAAATCAGTACCAACGATGCTCGTGATGTTGTCTTACTCGTGGTTGATCCCTCGAGCATACACCATTACATCTTTGGTGCGACCAATGCTATCACCGTGTTCACATGATGGTGGAAGTCGATGATATGGAAATTCCGATGAGTTGTTGTTGAGCCCATCGGTAGCATTTTGTCTCCCCATGATTCATGTTGAACATCAACCTAGTGTTGGAAACTTTGTAAGCAATGCCTTCGTGTTCCGTTCATGAAGCTTATGCTTGGATGGAAGAAGTGACTTCCTCTAATTCACGTGCATTAGGTGCAAGTTGCGCCATGAATTTGAGAAAGGTTTGTTTTGTTCCTTTGGAATCATCCCAAATCAGTCATGCATATGTGCGAAGTATTCGTAGTGCGGAGACTTGCAACCTTCATTCTATATGTATTCCTAGCACACCAAGCCACTGATTGATTTTTCAAGGAGAAGGAGTTCCTTCATAACAACTAGTCATGACTTATGTTAGGACTTCGTTATCCTTGATGATGGTTCCCAACCTGAACTCGGTAGTATTTTTATTATAAGACTACTAGGTGGTCATTTTGTCTTGGACAATGTGTTCACATGTGTGTAGCAGAACCAGCTCATGTTTTGGGGCTTGCTATCGTAGTTCATATCCGAGAATCTCGCATAGCGCCATCTAAATCGATTTGTGTTGCAACTTTTCTTTTCAGACATGTGAGTGCAAGTATCCTATTACCAATCGGATCTGAATCTCGGCAGAGATATGATGGTTGGAACATTCCCAACAGTTGCATTTTGTTCCCAGCTTACACCGCCATTGTGCCAATCCCCCATGGGCTGCCCTTCCCGGTAGTTGCTATCCAATATCATCTTCAAAAGTGGACTTACCATGGGTCCCATTCATTTCCGACGATAAGCAAAAATCATCCATTGCGTTGTCTTCAACAAGGTAGTCCACATCATCCATCTAGTCCGGGTATATCATTCTTTCGAACTCCTTCAAATGATCGATTGTGATTGCCTTAGGTTGGTATAAAGAGTTCCAACGATCTATGGATCAAAAGTAGTTCTTTTTGCCACTTAAGGGAATAGCTCTTTGCGCCACCTTTCCTAGGGTCTCCTGTTATGGAATCATGGAAATCATCTCCTTGTTACTTTGAAACCATGCACCATTTTACTTAAGCGTGGAGTGGTTGCCTACCAATTTGAACCTTCGTCATCCATTTCTTTACCATCATTCATAATGTGTGTTTGGTGTCTCAACCCAAGAGTTGTTCTTACGTCTCTCCATGAACTGTTCTTGAGTTGCTCGATCTTCAAGAAGATTAAATCATGTAGGGTTTCCCCCTTCTTTCTGTTATCGTGTCGAGTGAAGATCTCGAAAGCAAAGACGTCAAGACCAAGATGATGGAGTGAATCAACATCTTCGAGAAGGGCAAATGGATCATGGAGATTGTGATAGCTTTGTGACCTCCCTTTTTCCTCTTACCTCACGTCTTGAATCTCGGGGCGAGATTCTTGTTTAGTGGGGGTGAGTTGTCACAGCCCTAGAGCTTGCTTGTAATTAGTTGCATCTTCATCCATGTCATCATGTTTAAATCTCTAAGAAACTTGAAATGGGGATTGCCTAAACCCTAGCATTAAAGGAAATCAAATAGGTTCAACTAAAAATATTTTTCAATGAATCCAAATGGCTTTAGAAAATGTTCATCATTTCGGAAAAATGCTATAAACCATAACGGAGGTGCTGCACATTTATCATGACATATTTGGTCCTTTGGGTTAATTCATTACTTATTTGCATTTGGGCATTTAAAAACTATAAAACAATTTAAATGCTCAAATAATCATAAACTAAAATGTTTCTTTGTTGGATATATTCTAAACAGTAGCCATGATTAGTTTCATGATTTTTGAAAGTGTCTGAGTATTTTAATAAAGCCAAACATCTCTGAGAAAAATAGAAAGCAGTAAATATACTGCAGGAAAATTAACCTCCTTAAAGGAGAAACCCTGACCCCAAAATTTTCCCCAAAAATTTTTTGTTTCCACCTTCTCCCAAGCTTGCCTACCAAAACCCCTTTGCCAATTTTGCACCCCTTTGGGGGGCCAACTCCCCCCGGAAGGGTCCCGGAACCCCCTTTCTTAAAACCCCCCAGGATTTACTTTGGGGTTTTGGGGAAACCCTTTTTCCCTCCCGGTTTCCAAATTTGTGGGCCCCCTCCCCCCTAGCCCCTAAGGGCCACCCCAAAATGGTTTTTTTTTTTAAAAAAAATTTAAACCTAACCCCTTTTGGGATTTTAAAACCAAATTTGGTTAATTAAAATTTTTGGGGGGGTTGGCTTTAAAATTTTTTCATGGGAAAAGGTTTTAAAAATTTAAAAAATTTTTTCTAAAACATAGGGGGTTTTCATTTCTTTTTTTGCTTTGGGTTTTAAAAAACTTTTAAAAAAAAATTTAAAAATTTAAATTAAATAATAAATTTCTTGGTTTTTAATACCTGATTTTTTCATGATTTTTGAAAGTTTAAAATTTTAATAAAGAAAAATGAAAAAAGAAATAAAAGGAGGGATGTAAACCCAGCCCATTTCAGCGTAAGCCACCCACTATTGCCCCTGCCTTTTGGCCCGGGGGGGTTTTTTCCAAACCCCTCCCTTCGGGAGGCCCGTGGGTCCCCCCCAAAAACCCCCTTTCCCCCCCCCCTTTCCCTTCCTTCCTCCCTGTTTTTCCCTTGGCCCCCAGGGTTACCCCCCCGACCCCCCGGGGACCCAAATTTCCCCCTAAACCCCGGCCCCTCTCCTTTGGGCCCCCCGGGGGACCCCGGGAAAAAGGGGGGGTTTCCCCCTGGGCCACGATTTGGGGGCTCCCCCGGTTTGGGGCCCGGTTTGGGCCATCCCTTTACCCAAAACCTCCCCCGACCCCTTCCTTCCCCTTTCCCCGGCTTGGGGTTGGCCCATCCGGGTTGGGGGTTTGCTGGACCTTTGGCAAATTTTGCCCCTTTTCCCCCGGGCCCACCCAAACCCGGGGTTTGTCCCTTTCCTGGTGGGTGGGATCCCGGGGGGGCGGGTTTTTCCCACAAAGGGGCCCTTTTGTAAATAACCCGGGGATTTGGTGGGGGGAAAACCCCCGCCGGGGTTTGGAAGTAACCGGGGTTAGGTTTAAAAATTAAAAAAAAACCCCTTCTTGTTTTGGGAGGGGGGCCTGTTGTTTAAATATTTATTTTGAAAAACTTAATTATCGAAGGGAAATTTAAAGGGTTTGGGTTAAAATTTTTAAAGTTTTTGGGCGTGGGTTTAAAAACCCTTTTTTTTTTGGTTTTTTTTTTTTTAAAAGGGAAATTTTGGTTTACTTTAAACTTTTATATAACCCCCCTTGAATAATTTTTTTTATTTTTGAAAAAAAATGTTTATGCTGCGGGTTTAACTTTTAAACCCTTTAAACTGTTTGGTAATAATAAAATTTGGGAAAAGTTTTTGTTTCCCTTCCTCTCACGCATATCATCTTGTAATTGCTCCACGGTGATGAATCTCACCACTTTGACATCAAGATCATAGAATTTTTGTTCCATGATTCTCTCCAGGCTCTCCTGGTTTTGAGTTAGTGTGGCCAACCCCTTCTCAATCCGCAGAGATGATGCTATTAAGTAACCAAGCTACTCCTGCTTGCTCTTCAGAAAGTAGTCAGATGCCTCTGCTTGAGTTGGCATCTTTGCAGCTTTCTCTTGCCTTGCCTTCTCCTTTCTCTCCTGAGCTTGCATTGATGATGGTTCATTCTCTGTCATGACAACTCGATTATCCTCAAAATCAGGATAGAGAACCATGTGTTCCTTATCCAAGAGATACTTTCCTGTGCCCATCTTTGAGTTTATCAACTCCTGAATCTGTGGGGCATAACCACAGCTTCTCTTCTGATCTGCTGTTGTGTCGGTGTACTAAAGTAGGGGTACCTTAGTACCCCGAACTGTCTGCACGGCGATCAGCTGGCCCCTGCGGGCAAGCCTTGTCAAGCGCCCGCCAAGACCCTCCATGCCCTTCAAAAAAACAAGACCCGGCAAGAGGATCTTGCGGTGGGCCATTCAAGAAAGAAGAACTCAAGATGAAGAGATAAGGCCCCGCAAGAGGAGCTTGCTTAGGGAAGAGACAAGGCCCGGCAAGAGGAGCTTGCCGGGAAGGCCAGCTTTGGCACCTCAAGAAACACTTGCTAAGACACACCGCGTCCGGCAAGGCCATGACGACAAACTCCCGAGCGCAACAAGAACTTTACGCGGCAAGGTACTCGCGCGTGCAAGTGACTCTCTTCATCTCCGCTCCAGCTCACTCCACCAACGTGTCACCACGGGCTCTCCCAAGCACGCAGCGTCGACGGGCTGTGCAGCAGCCGGGAGCAGCGATAAGCGGCTACCGACAGGCTACCATCGTGGCAAACGGAGGCGCACTTGATTGTCCCTGTTACTTTGTCGGGCGATCGAGACGGGCATTGATGACTCTTGTCCCTTGCCGTCGAGTTAGGTATAGATTCTTGTGACACCTGCATGTGAGCGGTGTACCAACCTATGTTTTTACCATCTTACCCTTGTCTACTTGCCACATGTGGTGACCCCTTATGCCTATAAAAGGAGGCCCAAGTGCAACGTGAAAGGGTTCGGTTCAGCTCCGCTTAGTTCATTCTACTCATACGAGACCACACTCAGGCTAGGTTTTGTAGCTCCCATTGCTCCCTAGCAAGAACACAAGATAATCCACAAAGCAGCAGTATGAGTATTATCTCCCCGGAGAGCTCCGAAGCTGGGTAAATCTGCTCGTGTGCATCGCTTCGATCCGCTCTTTGTGCAATCTTCGCCCCCCTCCGAACCACAAGGGACCCAGGTCCCGTAGGTGTTCGTGGGACACGACCAGTCCTCCCCGACATCTTTGGCGCGCCAGGTAGGGGGTGTCGAGGCTGTGTGAACCCGATCCGGTGGTCACACGAGCAACTTCATCGACATCTTCGTCAACATGGCGCCAAGAAGAAGTCTTCGCAGCAGAGAGCCGTCTGCGTCGAACCCACCACCACCGGAGCTGTCGTGGTGGGGAAACGCTCAGCGGAGGAACGGCGTCGCCGAGAGAGCCCGCAATGCCGCCAGGTCCAAGGACAAGGCAGCACAGCGTCGGCGTCGAAGTCCGCACCGCATCCTTCGCAGGAGGCGCGGGATCGACAGCGCCATGATGCTCATGCACCATACGCCGCTGGATCAAGGCCAAGCTGGAGGATCCCGAGGCCCTCGAGACCCATGCACCCCAAAGATGCTGGTACAAGCAGAGTGATCGCTTGCCATGGATGCTGCTCCTCCTAACTTAGTTAGGAGTCCGAGCACATCCCGTTCTTCGCTCCGACGCTGTTGCCGCCAACCACACCAGCGGAAGCCTTGGCTAGAGCTCGCCATTCTAGATTACCTCCAACGGCCGATAAGGTCGACGAATGGAGGGCCACAATTGAGTCTCATCGGCTTCGCTTAACGGCGACGCCCCGCTGCAACCGAAAGTGCCTCGCAGCCGCGATAAGGCGCGAGCTGATGGCGGCGAGACTTGCGGGGTGCAGCCACGTGCACTCCCCTTCCGAAGGCCAAGGTCGCCGACCGCCGGATCCACCCGACAGCGACTCCACAGCGTCGCCGGATCCGCGAGCTCGTCGCGACCAACGCCAAGTTCTCCGAGAACGGCAAGAAGAAGATGCTCGAACCCGTATCGGCGCCAAGAGAAGCGCGCCATTAATCGACCAGCGGCCGGGCCCATGTCGATATGCATGCGCCGAAGGAACGGGCGACTTGCCATCTGCGATAGGTTGCCTGCGCTCACCCGTGAGTTGCGGCAAGTCCGTGGCCCGACAAGAAAAATTTCAAACCATATGTGCCGGAGAAGTATGATGGCAGGACACACCCATCGGAGTTCCTCAAGATCTACACCATCGCGGTGCAAGCTGCGGGGACGAGACGACAAGATCCTCGCCAACTACTTTCCCCGGTGCTCAAGCCAAACGCCGATCTTGGCTCATGCACTTGCCGGATGGCTCTATTTCTTCTTGGGCAGATTTGTGCCACCAGTTTTTAGGCGCCTTCACGGCGGCCACAAGCCTCATGGCCGGAGAGTGATCTCCACCTGCTTGCCCTGGAAGGGGGAGTCTCGCAAGTTCATCCAGAGATTCATCAGTGCACTACAACATCCCAGACGTCCACCTGCTGCGGTGATCGGTGCATTCCATCGTAATGTGCGAAACCGCAGGATGAGGGAGGAGATGGCGATGTGCAAAGTGAAAGACGTCGTGAGCTCTACATACTGGCGCGCATAAGTGTGCACGCTACCGAAGAAGGAAGAAGACTCGAGGAGAATGTGGGAGCAGAATCGACAAAGGAGGAAGCTAGAAGAGCACTTTGAAGGCTCGCAAATGGAACACGCTCCAAGGGCTCGTAATGATACAGGTGATGGCCTCTCCAAATGTGTCGCACTTAAGTTACACGTGGAACCAGGAATTTTGTGCTCAAGCTGACTCACCAACCGTAACACCATCAACGTGACAGAGCAAGAAGAGAAAATTGGTTTCGGCGACTACTTTCCGGCAGAGCTCCACGAAGCCGCCGCCAAGAAGGTCCCTAAAATCAACGCAAATATCACCGAGGAGCGATCGCTCCGACAAACCATGCAGTTTGTATCATTGAAGCAAACGCTCCCAACAAGTTTCGCCCGGCAAGCTTGTCGGGATCATCAAGCTCGGCGGACCCGCAGGTTCTCGCCAGAGAAGCTGATGTTCCCTTGATGATAGAAGAGCCTTTAGTCCTTGTTGTCGAGCCTCAAGCTCCAAAGATGGGCACAAGAATCGCCCATTTCCTTCGACGGAGAACTTCCGAAGAGCAAGAAGAAGCGGAAAAAGTAGCCCGGCAATCAAGTATGTACCAGTTTGTTGACAACATCCATGCATGTAAGAAGGCTCAACGGTGTGAAATTGAAGTGTATTTGCGGGAAGATGGATGAAGCTGTTGGCAGAGATACATGGAGGCATATGTGGTCACCACATGGCGCAAGAGCACTTGCCGCAAGGCTTTCCGGCAAGGTTTCTTCGCCGAAGCCCTCCAGATGCAAGCGCACAAGTAACAAAGTGTGAAGCGTGCAGCCCATTCCAAACAGATACACCAACCAGCTCAAACTCTCCAGACGATCCCTTTATCCTGGCCCTTCTCGATCTGGGGATCGACATCCTCGGCCCTTTTCCCCGAGCCGTCGGGGCTTTGAGTACTTGTATGTCATGAATCGACAAGTTCACAAAGTGGCCGAAGTGGAACTAGTGAGGAAGGTGACAAGCCAGTCAAGATCAAGTTCTTCAGTCAATTGTTTGCCGCTTTGGGATTCCTAACAGAATCATTACGGATAACGGCACACAGTTCACGAGCCGCACCTTCATGCAAGACGCCCAAGATCTTGCCGCCAAGATCTGCTTTTGCTTCGTTGCTCATCCGAGAAGCAACGGTCAAGCGAGAGAGAGCAACGCTGAAGTGCTGCGGGGCTCAAGACCAGAACTTTCGGCGAGCTACGCAAGTGCGGAAGGAACTGGATCGAGGAGCTGCGGTGGTTCTTGGTCGATCAGACGACGCCAAATCGAGCCACGGCCGACACCTTCGCTCTAGTCTACGGAGCGAGGCAGTTCTCCCCACGGAACTCGTGGTACGGGTCTCCTCGAGTGCTCGCTTATGATGAGCTTGAGCAAGAGCAGCTGCGACAAGATGACGCGCTGCTCCTCGAGGAAGATCGTCTTCAGCTGCTGTCACGAGCTGCTCGTTACCAGCAAGCTTTGCGCCGCTACCATAGCCGCAGTTAATGCCGAAGCTTCGAGGAAGGCGACCTTGTTCTTCGTAGCGCTCAATCCGCCAAGAATTCCAACAAGTTGGCCTTGAAGTGGGAAGGCCCTTATCGGGTGAAACGAGTCACTAGGCCCGGCGCTGTCCGCTTTGAGACCGAAGATGGCCTTCGGTGAGCAATTCCTGGAATATAGAGCATCTTCGCAAGTTTTACCCATGAGGCGCGGTTGCCGGAACCCGTTCAAGCAACCACCCTTTTGTACAAGTCTTGCCGCTGTTGCATGTAATCCTTTGTACAAAGCCGGGCGCAGACCACATGCATCAAGAAGCCTATGTGTTGCGCACATTTTGTCAATACATGCTCTCATAATCATATATGCATGTGTTTACTAACATTTTGTGCAGCATCCGCATCCGGTAAGCGATGACGAGCCATTAGGCTCCATAACTTTATTTTCTCTTCTTTCTTCTCAAACAAGAAGAAGGTTCATCCACCCACAAGTTCACCGGGGGGGAAGGAGAAGGTAATGGTGTGGGCCGCCAAGCATCGCTCGAGGAACTGTCGCCTTGCCGGGAAATGGACAACAGAAAAGCTAAGTTGCCAAAGTTTGAGCATTCGATTTTTAAATTTTAAAAGTTATTTTCCTTGAACGACCGCGCTTTGTATGGAAAACCCGTGCGTGAAGGAACCAAATCGTGACTGGTCGGCGCCCTTACTTTGTTTCGAGTCCGCTCAACAACTTAAGTGAGCTGTGGCTAGTCGCGACAAGGTTGCTTGTCGGTAGCGACCCGCCACAGGCTGCTGAAGTTCCGCACTCGGCGCTTCGCGGCAAGGGTGCTCTGCACCGCAAGTTTCTGAAAAGCGAGGGCGTAACATACAAAGCCAAGAGTCGAGTAAAGGAAGTAACATGGCAAATATTGCCCGAACAAAGTTATATTACAAAATAACTTATTGCGGCCTTGGCTAAATTGTTCTCGAACAAAAATAACAGCGAAGAGGAGAAGAAGGTGCGCGGCACCCAAGCCCCGCAAGCCGAGTTGCCGAGGGCTGCGGCAAGCCGAGTTGCGGGGCTGCGGTATCGATAAGCCTTCGTCCCTTTTCAAGCATCCCTTTTCATTAAAAACATCCTACTCGGATACGGTCCGTGGAGAATGAAAGACATGAAAGAGAGGATTACAAGTTTTAAATGCGGATAAGGCCGAAGGATTACAATTTAAAAGATAAGATGCAGTAATCCTTTTCATGTCCCTCTCTTCAGGAGGTAGGTCAAGGAGGCGAGAAGGACAAAAGGAGCGCCTAGGCAAGCTACAGGTCCCAGAAGGCACCAAGGGAACATCCCGGGGGCTGTCCGAGGACTTAACGAAGACGGCGGCGCCGGAAGCGGGGCTCGAAGACGGGGCGGCAGGACGTCAGCACGCTGTCGAGGGAACTACACCCTCGTACTCCGACTTGACGGCCTTGTCGCCATCCCTCTTCCCCTTCCGCAGCCTCCCTGCGCCAGTCGCCCAAGGAGACGACCCCGGGGAGTTCAAGGAGCCGGCGACGCGGATGATGGGGTCGCCGGTGACGCACTAAGCGGCACCCGACAACTAATCGGGCCCGCTACCCTCGTCGTCGTTGTCGCTCTCCTCCTCGTCACTCTCGCTCGAGGGGGAATCTTCGCTGTCGGAGGAGCTATCCACGCAGCACTTCGCCCGAGTACCGAGATCCCCGAAGACCTTGACGGAGAGGAGATCACCCTCCATTAACTTAAAATGGAGGGTAAACCCCGCCCTCAGGCTATGGATGCGGGTGAACGTCTTCCACCCACGATCAAGATACATCACATTAGGGGCTGGGAATACAACACGGACTCGCATGCCGCTGATCCCACAGCCCTCATGTGCAGTCTCGGTGTCTCGGCGGATCCGAATCCATCTTTCATGAACGGAGCTGGAAGCCGAGGCGACGACGAGGCGCCCAGCGCAGCCTGACGAAGAACTCGCAAGGGTCGTCCCTGTATGGACCGCCGCAGGAGGGAACCGCCGGCGTGGCGGAGGCGGCGCGCCGCCCGTTCGCTTCTTCCCGGCGCCTCGACCTCGTCCACGACCTCGCCCCTCCCTCTTCCTCTTGTGGCTGGCTCTGCCACCCGGGCGTGGGGTTGGGAGGGCGTTGTCTATGGCGACCCTCGCCGCCACCGATGAAGAACCAAGGTTCCCTTTCTCCATGACGAATGAGAGAAAGGGAGCATAAGCGAGAAAGGAAGAGATGGGAGAGTGCGGCCTGCGCTCCCCTTCGCTCTTTTAAAAGAAGCAAGGTGGGGGCTCGGCCGCCCTTTCGATGAATCGGGGCATAGGAAGAGCAGGAATGGGGCCGACCTGCTGCCTCTCGTCATAGAACGGCCCGATTTCCCACTTCCACCGTCCATGACCCCAAGAGCATGGGAACCACGTGGCGGGGATGCAGAACCGAGGCGACGGATGAGGCGACCTCGCATGCCGCCCACTTCCCCCACGACGCCGCAATTGACGCGTGCCGTTACGGGGGAACGCGGCGGATACGGAGTGGATTTGGTTTGGACCCAGGCCGCGCGTGCCCGTGCCCAGTTTTGGGCCTGGCCCAACGGCGCTCGGCACCGTGTCCTCTTAATTGTCTCGACTATGAGGCTCATGACCTTGAATTTCTGAGGCACATCAAAAACATGAAGCAAATTGATTGCATGCCCTCTAATCATGTTATGGTCACCGACTTGGGCAATAGAGTATGCCTTAAGATCCAGCTTGATCGTAGGCAGCCCCGACGAGAAAAATGGACTGATCCAAACTTGAAGGTCTCAGTTGCATCATCTGGGATCTCCTTGTACATGTGTGCCATTGAGTTATGATCCATTATCTTCTTACCATAAATGTCCAGGTCATCCTCACTTTCCTTTGGGGTATTGATCAAACTTGCCCATTCCTCTATGGTAGACTGATATCTGGTTCCTTGACATCCACACTATCCTACCATCAGGATAGAAATGTGTTCTGGAGTGGAATTGCATGATAAGTTCATCGTTCCAGTTGGTGAGCTTCTGCCCAACAAAATCAGCAACTCCACAAGCACTGAAGCTGTCATATACTCCAGGGTAGTGTTCTACGTTCTCCTTCATGTAGGTCCAGTTGACCCATCTCATATCGCAAACTATGGGCTTCTTATCCAGCAAGATAGTCTCATAAAAGTCCTGCTGCTCTTTGGTGTGGAACCTGTAATCCACAGCAGTCCTTCTCCTCGTGGCATATGGATCACTACTAGGAAAAGGGCTATAGATGGGATGGACACTAATGGCGCACTGTACATGTGGTGCGCCATTACTAAATACTAATGGCGCACCATGTTTTAGTGCGCCATTAGTGCAAATACTAATGGCGCACCACATCCCACAGTGCGCCATTAGTAAAAATTAATTTTTCAAAACTACTAATGGCGCCGCGGTGGGAGTAGTGCGCCATTACTATGTTGACATAGTAATGGCGCACCACACCCACCGTGGCGCCATTAGTAGTTTTGAAAAAAGTAAAAAATATTAAAAATATTTGTTACTAATGGTGCACCATGTCTCAAGTGCGCCATTACTAATTTAACTAGTAATGGCGCCTCGCCCACCGGTGCGCCATTACTAAGTTTTTTCAAAAAAATTCAAAAAAATATCAATTTTTTTCAAAACTAGTAATGGCGCACCGTGGGTGTAGTGCGCCATTACTAGGTTAACTAGTAATGGCGCACCACCCACAGTGCGCCATTACTAACTTGCCCCAACACGAATGCACCCCGTGGATCGCCTTTTTCAGTTTTAAAAAAATAAAAGAAAATGATGGAAATGTCAAAAAAATAAAAGAAAATAAGTTTCCCATGTGATATGTGGTCTAGTTGTTGGGAAAATTTACAAATATGAATTTCGACTTTATTTGCAAAATCTCTCTGGAAATTTGTAAAATGGCCATAACTTTTGCATCTGAACCTCGGATGAAAAAGTTTTTTATATGAAAAATCATCTACTCGAAAAGTTACATCCAAATTTAACCGGGGGAACCCCGTTAAACATTTTCAAAATCCCCAAAAACCTAACAGAAAAAAGTTACGGGCCTTTCAAGATCTAGAGGCAAAAAAATTCAAAAAATTTCAAACTTACTAGTGGCGCACCGTGGATGTGGTGCGCCACTAGTAACAGGAAAAAAAATTGGTTTTGAATTTTTTTTTCAAAAAATGATACGTAATATGACCGGGAAGTTTGAAATGTTTTTTCAGAATTTCATCATAGTCATTAACATGAACAAAGTCCTAGACATCAACAAGGTATAATAGGATTGATATGCTAGATATATCAACAAGTGCATGCGAAGTGAGCTGTTGCTGGGGTTGGATAGAACTCTGAAGTTAAGCGTGCTTGGGCTGGAGTAGTGTGAGGATGGGTGACCTTTCAGGAAGTTTGACCACGGAGTGCAATTTGACCTGAGATTAAGCATATTGACCTGAGATTAAGAAAAAAATTCTAAAAAAAATGAAAAAAAAGATTTAAAAAAATTGAAAAAATATTGAAAAAAAATTGAAAAAATATTGTTACTAATGGCGCACTTCTATGTGGTGCGCCATTAGAATCTGAATACTAATGGCGCAGTGGGCTATTCTAATGGCGCACCAGTAGTGCGCCATTAGTATATCAGATACTAATGGCGCACTGCAGTGCGCCATTAAAAAAAATCTAATGGCGTGGTACTAATGGCACGGTGAGTGCGCCATTAGTAGGCAAAACAGTGCGCCATTAGTAGGCCTTTTCCTAGTAGTGGATCTGTCTCTCTCCATAGCCTCAACCCATTATCTCTCCTGATCTTCATGTTTTCAGCCACAGGATGAGCATTGTTGTGGTCAGGATCTTGGGTTTGAGCTTCCTTAGACCTGCCCTTCTTCATCTTCTTGACTTCAACTTCGTGCAATGGGGCCTTGTTCTTTTCAGCTGCTGGTATGCTCCTGTTATTCCTCTTGGGTGCATTCTTGGGCTTGGAGGCAGCTTTGGGCTTGGAAGTTGCAGCCCCTGACTTGATTGCATCACCCATCAGTTTTTCTGCCTTGGGTGCAGGCTCTGCAGTCTCTTCTTCTTCCTCCTCTTCCATCATGGAAGGCTTCCCAATCACTCTTGCCATGGTCTTCTTGACCCTGTCTTTCCTTTTCTTTCCCTCTGCTGCAACAGGCTCTTTGGGTAGAGATTCCAAAGGAGCTTGAGTAGACACTCTAGCTTTGGACATAGGTTGTCTGCCTGCTGGCCTTTTGATTTTTAAGCCATGCTTCACTGCAGATGAACTTAATTCCCTCTTGAGCACTTTCTTCTTGGAGCTTGCCTCATCCTCAACTGCCACATAATCCTCATCCTCAGACTCTGAGGTCTTCTTCTTTCTTGACCTTGTGGCAGCCTTGGGCAAATTGCTCGAGTGCTTTTGCTCCCCTCATCTGAGCTGCTTGAGGACTAGTGCCCTCGCTCAACTGGATCTGCTCTTGATTTGTTCGGCTATCACTTTGATGCGACATCTTTGTGCAACCGATCGCTGACCACGTGAATAGTTATAGATGAGGTAGAGTGGATGAGCATCACAAAATGCAGAGATTTTTGCAAAAGAATGATTCAAAAAACTTAGTTCCCACTGAAAATATTTCGGATCTACCGATTTTCAAACTCGGTGATACCAAAGCAGTTTTGGAACCTAAACTCGGTTAGACCGAGTCACAGTTCGGTGGCACCGAGACTGCTAGGGTTTCACAAAGTTCAGAAATCGGTCACACCGATTTGTAATTCTTGGTCAGACCGAGACTTACAAGTGTAATGGCATCAGCCAAATCGGTGGGACCGAGTTTTTCAACTCGGTGGGTCCGAGATGGTTTCGGAGGAAATCTAACCCTAAATTTTCGAATCGCAACTATTCTAAGGATTGATTTGACTGGATAGGAGTGTTTCAGTCGTGGCAAGATGCATAATGAACACAATGTGTTGAGAATCGGACGAGGAAAGCACTGTGATCGAGTTCATACCCTAGTTCGGCGGGAACTCGCTACGGCGGCAACGGCGGAGGAAAATTCCGTTGACGGCGGCGGAGACCAGCGACAGGAGGCGGCTGGCAACGAAGTCGACGATCCGTAGACCATGTTGGCAGAGCGAGCTATGCGCGGGCGCGAGGATTCGGAGAAAGTTTTCCAAATTTTGTCCGTGCGATATATATAGCCCGACCCTGTCGGTGTGACCGAGTGGTACAACTCGGTGGCACCGAGATGCAAAACTATGAACAGTTATAGCAACTCGGTGTGACCGAAAAGTACAAATCGGTTGCACCGAGATGAAAACCTAGATCGACTTAGTAATCTCGGTATGACCGAAATGGAGGAATCGGTCAGACCGAAAATCACAAAGAAGTTTTGGAAGTTTAAGTCTATGACGAATCGGGAACTCCGAGTGCTCCTCACACATAGTGGTTCGAATCTGACTTGATCAAATTTTGTGATGTAGCATGAATAGAGTTTGAGACGAGAAAAGCACAGATAGCTAGAGAAGGTTCTTAGGCATTCTTGTCCATCCACTTGGCCAAAGAAAGAAAAGCCAAACAATCAAAACAACAAGTGGATGTCCTCGAATGAGTAAATATGCAACCAACATGCTCACGCAATAAAATGACAAATGAAATATGTGACAAAGCATGCACAATCAATTCTAGCATCTATCAAACAATTGGCGATGACTAGGTCATCTATATATGAGTATATTGACTTAGGAGTCAAATGAGAACATTTGATCATAGGTCATACTCATCGTTTAAGCTCAAGTGGGGTTACCACTTTTACATAAAGCATTTATGTGTTCACATCATTAGAGTTGCTTTGACTCAATTCTTAGATTTAAGCTCCCCCTAGATGTGAGATCCCCCCTTAGAGGGATAAACTAACCTTGGGTTTTGTCGATGATGACTTCATGTAGGTGTTGAAGATGTGGATGCTCAATGTTGATGTAGATCGTTTGGAGCAATCCTTTGGAGTGAGTTGCACTTTCAATACCTACATGGGTTAGTCCCACAAGGAACAAACAAGGATATCCATAGACATAGAGTGATGCACACACAAAATGATGTCCATGAAAACATTGGGTTACCTTGTCCCTTGCCTTACCAACATGAGGGTTTGTGACTCCTTGAACTAGTGCAAGATATGGAAGTTGATTGCACTTGTCCTTGCCATAATGATATGAGTGAAAAATGTTGGCGGAGTCACCCTCAAGAACTCTCTAGTTCTTCTTCTTCGGGATCCACATCAACTTGATGGGAATCCTTGGTGTAGTAGTTGTACTTGATGAAGTAGAACTTGACATAGTCTTGGGAACCCACTTGACCAAGGCCTTAGGTGCTTCTTCAAATTCATCAATCTCCTCTTGAAGCTTGTCCTTGCCTTTGTTCTTGTGGTCTTGTGGTGGAAGATCATCTTCAGCTTGTGTTCCCTTGAAGGAAGTAGGATCATACTTCTCTTGTTGAGGAACAAACTTCGTTCTGGGGTATTGATCTTCTTCCCACTCAACTCCATTGGCATTGAACTTTCGTTCAAAACCAACACCTTGATTCTTCCGGTGCCTTCCTTGCTTGCGTACAATTTCCTCAAATTGCTTACTCCCGGCAAGACTCTTGTATACACCTTTCTCAATAATTCCCTTCAATAAGCTGTTTTCTTGCTCAAGTGTAACTTGGCTAAGAGAATCATTAGTGGAATCAAGAGAACTACTAGAAGCAACAATATTGGATTTAGCATTGTGATTGTTACTACTAGAAGAAGAATATTTCTTGTTCTTGTTACTAGACTTGACTTGAGGCATGTAAGTAGATAAGAGTAAACGCTTGGCAATGTAAGAAGAACTTTTCTTACAAAGATCATCATTGATCGCTTTTAGGAACTCATGCTCTTGCTCAAGATTGAGCTTTTCAAAGCGTAACTTCTCATGAGCCCTTAAAAGTTCTCGATGATCTTCAAAGATAGTTTCATGAGCTAACTTAAGAGTGTTTAGTTATCTAGTTAGACGCTCAATTTTCTCCTTATCATTGCCATTCATTTCAACTTGATTAGCATGATTAATTGACGTTTCATCATAGTATTCATCACTAGAGTTGTCAACAAGTAAATCATCATCACCTAGCAAGTCATCTTCATCAACATCAAAATCAACATACTCGGGGTGTGTTACCTTAGGACCTTTGGACATGAAGCATCTAACAATTCCTTCATTTGGTGATTCAAATATGTCGAAGGAGTTGGTTGACACAAGTGCTAGACCGGCAACACCTTCATCTTGAGTGTATTCGGAGTCGGAGTGATAGCTTCTCTCGGAGTGATGGTCGGAGTCGGAGCCGGATACCCATTCACCAACATGAGCTTGATGTCTTCGTTTTGTGTAGCTCTTTGATGACTTGTCCTTCCTTTCCGAATCCTTGCTTCTCCGTGAGGGTCTTCGTTCATAACGATCATCTCTACTCCTTCTCTCTCTTGGTGGTGATTCTTCTCTTCTACTTCTTCTCTTGGGAGAATCTTCTCTTCTTTTGTAGGGTGCCGTACACTCATTGGAATAGTGTCCGGGTCTCCCACAATTGTAGCAATTGCGCTCTCGACTAGAAGATCTTTTGTCATCATAGGACCTTGACTTAGAGCTTCTTTCTTTGCTTCTACTCTTGTAGAATTTGTTGAAGTTCTTCACCATTAAGCTCAATTCTTCATTGAAGGTTTGTTTCTCACTTGATGATGTGGGGCTTCACATGAGGCTTTGTAAGCACCACTGACTTGTTTTGAAGTTCCTCCTTATCCTTGAGTGACATCTCATGAGCAACAATTCTTCCAATGACTTCAGAGGCTTGAGATCTTTGTAATTGGGCATCATTTGGATCAATGTGCACACGGTATCATATTTTCCATCCAATGCTCTTAGGATCTTCTTGATGATAAATCTATCGGTCATCTCTTCACTTCCTAAGCCGGCAATCTCATTTGTGATAAGAGCAAGCCTAGAGTACATTTCAATGACACCTTCACCATCCTTCATTTTGAACTTGTCAAGCTGACTTTGGAGCACATCCAACTTGGATTCCTTGACGGAGTCGGTACCTTCGTGCATATCAATCAAAGTATCCCAAATTTCCTTTGCATTCTCAAGACGGCTGATTTTGTTGAATTCTTCGGGGCACAATCCATTGAAGAGGATATCACAAGCTTGAGCGTTGTATTGCAACATCTTCAACTCATCCGCACTAGCTTCACAGTTCGGTTCTCTCCCATCAAAGAATTCACCTTGCAAGCCAATACACACAATAGCCCAGACGGCGGGGTTATGTCCGAGAATATGCATTTTCATATTATGCTTCCAACTAGCAAAATTAGTGCCATCAAAGTAAGGACCTCTACGGTGATAATTTCCCTCGCTAGACGTCATACTCTCCTAGGTTGTGAAACCAAGGCTATGACCACCAAAAGCTATGGAAATCAAAGCAAATGGAGACCAAAGCTCTGATACCACTTGTAGGACCTTGAAGTATGTCTAGAGGGGGGTGATTAGACTACTTGACCAATAAAAACTTAACCTTTTCCCAAATTTATACTTTGGCAGATTTTAGCTATTCTAGAACAAGTCAAGCAATCTTCACACAATTCAAGCAAGCATGCAAAGAGTATATAGGCAGCGGTAAATAAAGCATGCAACTTGCAAGAATATAAAGGGAAGGGTTTGGAGGATTCAAACGCAAGTGGAGACACGGATGTTTTTGTCATGGTTCCGATAGGTGGTGCTATCGTACATCCATGTTGATGGAGACTTCAACCCACGAGGGTAACAGTTGTGAGTCCACGAAGGGCTCCACCCACGAAGGGTCCACGAAGAAGCAACCTTGTCTATCCCACCATGGCCGTCGCCCACGAAGGACTTGCCTCACTAGCGGTAGATCTTCACGAAGTAGGCGATCTCCTTGCCCTTACAAACTCCTTGGTTCAACTCCACAATCTTGTCGGAGGCTTCCAAGTGACACCTAGCCAATCTAGGAGACACCACTCTCCAAGAAGTAACAAATGGTGTGTTGATGATGAACTCCTTGCTCTTGTGCTTCAAATGATAGTCTCCCCAACACTCAACTCTCTCTCACAGGATATGGATTTGGTGGAAAGAAGATTTGAGTGGAAAGCAACTTGGGAAGGCCTAGAAATCAAGATTCATATGGTTGGAATGGAATATCTTGGCCTCAACACATGAGTAGGTGGTTCTCTCTCAGAACTGATAAGTTGGAAGTGTAGGTTTGTTCTGATGGCTCTCTCCATGAATGAAGAGGAGGTGGGGGGGGTATATATAGCCTCCACATAAAATCTAACCGTTACACACAATTTACCAAACTCGGTGGGATCGAATCATCAAACTCGGTCAGACCGATTTAGTAAACCTAGTGACCGTTAGGGTTTTCGGTGGGACTGACATGCATCTCGGTAGGACCGATTTGGTTAGGGTTAGGGCATAACGTAATCTCGGTGAGACCGATTACACAAACTCGGTGAGACCGAAGTTGGTAATTAGCTAACCAGAGAGTTGGTCAGGTAAACTCGGTGGGACCGATTTGCTCTTTCGGTGAGACCGAAAAGTTACAAAAGGGAAACAGAGAGTTTACATTGTAATCTCGGTGGGACCGATTCGCTCTTTCAGTTAGACCGAAAAGTTACGAAGGGGAAACAGAGAGATTACAATCCCATCTCGGTGAGACCGAGATCCCTATCGGTGAAACTGATTTGCCTAGGGTTTGTGGCAGTGGCTATGACATATGAACTCGGTGGCGCCGGATAGAAAGAATCGGTAGGGCTGAGTTTGACTTTGGGTTTAGGTCATATGTGGATGTGAGAAAGTAGTAGAGGGTTTTGGAGCATATCACTAATCACATGGAGCAAAAGGCTCATTAAGCAACACCTCATCCCTTCTTGATAGTATTGGCTTTTCCTATAGACTCAATGTGATCTTGGTTCACTATAATGCAAAATGTAGAGTCTTGAGCTTTTGAGCTTGAGCCAATCCTTTGTCCTTCATATTTTGAGGGATCCACTTTCATCATCCATGCCATGCCATTCATTGAGCTTTCCTGAAATGTTTATCTTGGAATAGTATTAGCTCAATGAGCTATATGTTGTTATGAATTACCAAAACCACCTAGGGATAGTTGCACTTTCACCATGTACGAGGACTGGTCTCGCATTGAACCCAGGCTCTCTTGGGTCGACTGGAACTCTCTGTTCACCACCATAAGGGCGCCTATCATCATACCGCCAGGGTGCATATAAACCAACCTTTCGGAGGGGGCGTAGGCACTCGACGGTGGTCATCACAGTGATATCGAGGATCAAACTGCCCATGGCCTCGGCCAAGGTACTGGTCTTTGCGATAACCACGATCTTCATGCCGCGGAGGCGATCTTGGGTTGTGTGCCGACTGAACTGTGTCCGCAATGATAGATCTACTGTGAATCCTATTGCACGACTGAGAAACAGCTGAGTTCTGCTCCCCGACCGCTCTGAGCAACGCCCGAATCTGTTGCAGGCCTTTGCCAGCCTTGGAACAGGACGGCTAGATTGACTCTACGATACGTGTAGCAGCTACAACATTCTGAATCGGAGTACAGTATACTTGACATTCTTCTCAAGGTTCAGTCAGAAATAGCTGTCGTGGTCGTCGACTGGAACCTGGAATTTGCTTGCGAGCGTGGTCGTTGAGCGCTTTGATAATCCCCAGGTGCAGGGAATCATCGTAGCAATTCCCAAAGGTGGAAGTGATAAGTATGGAGTGTCGAACCCACAAGGAGCTAAAGGTAAGATCAATATTCTCTCAAGTCCTATCTGCAACTGATACGACTCTACGTACACCGAACGTTTGCTTCCAACTAGAAACGAGAAATAAAACTACGTTGTGGGTATGAAGAGGATAACTTTGCATGATATCGGAGAGCTAAAACATAAATGTAGGTGCTGTTATCATAAAGCTAGAATATATTACTAAATATTATAAATAGCGAGTGTGGAATAATGATGGATCGGTGTGCGGAATTATCCTAGGCAATTGTTAACAAGACCGGTAGTCATCATTGCAATTTCATATCAGGGAGAGGCATAAGCTAACATACTTTCTCTTCTTGGATCATATGCACTTATGATTGGAACTCTAGCAAGCATCCGCAACTACTAAAGATCATTAAGGTAAAACCCAACCATAGCATTAAAGCATCAAGTCCCCTTTATCCCATATGCAACAACCCCCTTACTCGGGTTTATGCTTCTGTCACTCAAGCAACCCACTATAAGCGAATCATGAACGTATTGCAACACCCTACAGCGGGAATCCCTCACGCTTGCACGACACGGATGGCACAATAGGACAGCACCAAAATAAAACATACAACTCGTACCAACCAAGATCATCAATCAACCCAAAGACAAAGGATATCTACTCAAAACATCATAGGATGGCAACACATCATTGGATCACAATATGTTGCATAAAGCACCATGCTCAAGTAGGGATTACAGCGGGGTGCAGGAGAGTGGACCGCGTAAAAGAGATGAGGATGGTTATGATGATGGTGATGTTGATGAAGACAATCACCGAGGCGATGATTCCCCTCCCGATGGCACTCCGGCGCCACCGAGAGAGAGGAGGAGAGGTTCTCCCCCTTGTACTTCCTCCTCCATGGCCTCCCCCTAGATGGGGAGAGGTTCTCCCTCTGGTCCTTGGCCTTCATGGCGATGATGGCCCCTTCTGGATCCTCCTCTGTGGCCTCCAGTGATGATGGCCCCCTCCGGCACGGTGCCAGAGAGGGCCTAGATTGATTTCTCGTGGATACAGAGGCTTGCGGCGGCGGAACTTTCGATCTAGGTTAATTTCTGGAGGTTTGGGTATTTATAGGAGAGGTTGGCGTCAAGAACAAGTCAGGGGGGCCCAAGGGTAGTCCACGAGGCACAGGGGCACGCCCAGGGGGGTGGGCGCGCCCCCCACCCTCGTGGGGCCCACGGGACTCCCCTCCGGTAACTCTTCATTCCAGTATTTTTTTTATTTTCCAAAAAAATCTCCGTTGATTTTCAGCGCATTCCGAGAACTTTTATTTCTGCACAAAAACAACACCTTGGTAGTTCTGCTGAAAACAAACATCGATCGGGTTAGTTCTAATCAAATCATACCAAAATCATATAAAACAATAGTAAACATGGCATGAATACTTCATAAATTAT
Source organism: Aegilops longissima (assembly GCA_021605205.1). Classification (NCBI taxonomy): domain Eukaryota; kingdom Viridiplantae; phylum Streptophyta; class Magnoliopsida; order Poales; family Poaceae; genus Aegilops; species Aegilops longissima. Next base: position 108,663 of record JAHIAM010000670.1, read on the forward strand.
TGATACGTTGGAGACGTATCAACATCCCCAAGCTTAATTCCTGCTCGCCCTTGAGTAGGTAAATGATAAAAGAAATAATTTAGGAAGTGTGAATGCTAGCAAGTTCTTAAGTTTGATCAATGATATTTTCAAACACTTTTTATAGCATCATTATATATCATAACAGTAGCTCAACTCATAAAACTTCTCATGATCAAGTAACAAGCTATTCACATGTTAAAGTATAGATCATAAACTTTCTTGAAAACTAACAAACCTTGCTTAGTCATCAAACAATTGCAATTCATCTTATTTTCGGGAAGGGTCTATGTAAGAGCTTTGATTCAGCAAACTCCACATACTCAACTATCATTTAATATTTCACAATTGCTAACACTCACGTGATATTTGTGGGTTCAAAGCTTTAATCGGACACAGAGAAAGATAGGGACTTATAGTTTTGCCTCCCAGCCTTTTAACTCAAGGGTAATGTAAACAATAATAGTTCATGATAACTTACATCCAGTTGGATATATATATATATGTATATATATATATATATATATATATATATATATATATATATATATATATATATATATATATATCAGATCTTTCTAACACAAGGTGCTTGCCAAAGGATAAAATGTAAAAAGGAAAGGTGAAGATCACCATGACTCTTGTATAAGGTATAAGACAAGAATAAAAGATAGGCCCTTCGCAGAGGGAAGCAAAGGTTGTCATGTGCTTTTACAGTTGGATGCACAAAATCTTAATGCGAAAGAACGTCACTTTATATTGCCACTTGTGATAGGGACATTTATTATGCAGTCAATCGTTTTTATTGCTTCCATATCACAAGACCGTATAAAGCTTATTTTCTCCACACTAATAGATCATACATATTTAGACAAAAAAATATTGCATGCAACAATGACAACTTACTTGAAGGATCTTACTCAATCCATAGGTAGATATGGTGGACTCTCATGGCAAAACTGGGTTTAAGGATATTCGGAAGCACAAATAGTATTTCTACTTGGTGCAAAGGATTTGGCTAGCATGAGGGGGAAAGGCAAGCTCAGCATGTTGGATGATCCATGACAATATACTTTATTTCGGATATAAGAAGACATAACCCATTATGTTGTCTTCCTTGTCCAACATCAACCTTGTAGCATGTCATATTTTAATGAGTGCTCACAATTACAAAAGATGTCCAAGATAGTATATTTATATGTGAAATCTCTCTTCCTTCAATATTCTTTCATGAATTGTTCAAGTGACCAATTCTGCGTTTGCTAAATTTCAATAAGTTTACTACCTATACTTATTTTGTGTGAAGTCATTACTCCCCATGGTATAAGCATATGAAACATATATAAATTCATATTTATCATATTCAATTCATTCAACCATTTACTCATAGGATATACGTGAAGCACATGAGTAAATGACAAACTACTCCAAAAGATATAAGTGAAGGACACTGAGTAGTCGAATAATTAACTAGCCATGGGAGGATTCTTTTTCATTTAAGATTTCAGATCCAATGATTTTATTCAAACATCGATTAAAATTGAAAATACGCTCCAAGCAAAACACATATCATGTGACGAATAAAAATATAGCTCCGAGTAAGGTATACCGATAGTTTTGAAGACGAAAGAGGGGATGCCTTCTGGGGCATCCCCAAGCTTAGGCGCTTGAGTCCTCCTTGAATATTACCTTGGGGTGCCTTGGGCATCCCCAAGCTTAGGGTATTTCCACTCCTTATTCTCCTCATATAGATATCTCACCCAAAGCTTGAAAACTTCAATCACACAAAACTTAACGGAACTTCGTGAGATAGGTTACTATGATAAAGAGTAAACCATTCACTTTGGTACTGTCAAAGACAATGTTCATAATT
>JAHIAM010000671.1:0-21555 GCA_021605205.1 Aegilops longissima
GCGTGAGAGAGGAGAGGCTCGCGGCGTGAGGGGAGGAATGGGGTGCGGGGAGGGGTTCTTATAGGCGGGGCGTCGGCGGGAAGCGAATCGGGGAGGATCGGGAGATCCGGGGATCATGAGGTTTCGTGGCGTGTGCGGCTCGATGGCGTGGCGAGGAGGAAGAAGGGGTGGGGTGGGCGTCGGTGAGGAGAGAGAGGGTGAGCGAGCGGGTGGCCGGGCGAAGGTTTCGAGCGAGGAGGGCTGGTGAAATTTGTGGCCTTGGTGAGCCCTTTGGTGGCGCCTGAGTGGGCTCGGTCAATTGGGCCGCCTCGGCGCTAGCTGGTCGATTGGCTTTGGCTGGCGCTGAGGGGGTTTCTATTTTAAATTTTTATTTTAAAATAAAACAAAAACAGAGATATCTTTTAAAATATAAATATTTTATATAGGACATATATATACCAAAATGATCAGGGGAATATTCCCTATCATTTGAACATTGAAAGAGGGTTTCAAGGCATTTTCAAATGACTTTCAATTTGATACTTTTTAACTTCCAACTCATATTTCAAATAATTGAAGAAGTCATTTTATCTTCCCTCATGAAAATCATTGAGTTGCATAAAGCTTTGAATTTGAAATATTCTCAAATGAATTTCAAATCTTTTCAAAACTCTTTTCATTCCAAATGGAAGAAGTCATGTCATCTTCACTCTAGGTTTTGGTGTTGGAATGAATTTGAATTCATTGAGATCCAAAAGGCAAAGGAGAAAGTTTTGGGAAAGTCATTTCATTCCCTCTCATTCAACTTTCAAAAGTTTCAAATTTCACTCAGTTTCACTCAATCAATCAAACCAACAATCAGACAACAAGCATAGTCATTTATTTAATATAACATTCCAAAATTTGAAATTTTGGGATGTTACAAACCTACCACACTTAAAATGAATCTCGTCCTCGAGATTCGAAGAGGCTAGCAAGAGAAGGTTAGGGGTTGGGGGTCTTCTAGCAGATCCGTCGGTCGGAATGGTCTAGTGTGCTACCACACTTAAAAGCAAGGTTACAGTTCCAATAAACTCAGATACTTCCTCTGGAGTGTTGACAATGTATGTCTCTTCACATATCTTACAATAGCTCCTCTGTCAGAAGCATAGATTTTTCCTCAGAATCTTGGGTCGGTTCGTCAAAGTTGTGGTTCGTCCGAGACTGGATCTTCTTAGCTGATAGGTCCGTGTCCATTCTAGACAACTATCGAAATACTCATGGTGGTCTACAATTTATGTTTTCTCCTGCAGAAAGCAGGTGCAGGTTGAACCTCACCGTATAACCTCACGATTGGCAGCGGTTGCTGTAAAGGGTTCCATCGTCCTACCATTCTATGGTTTTATGGCTTATCGCGTCGACACTCTTCAAAGGTTTTCAAGTCTCTCGATTTTCTATCAACATATGATAGTTCATGATAGAAGTCTCGGTATGGGGCCAATCCATCCGTGCTTGAATCATTACCACATCGTAAACAGTGAATCACGTATTTTAACACTTGGGCGTACTCACCAGCATTGCAGAATTTCTCTTGTTCTCGAACTGCTTTCGAGTAAATCCATGGTTTCTGCAAGCCAAACAAAACATCTATCGTTACCTCACCACTCTCAGGTTTTGCGTAACCTCCTATGAAACGTATGCTGATTGGATCACTGATTCTTCCAAATTTATTCCTTTATCAAGGTTACATCTGTTCCTTTCAAAATCCTGGGCCTGTGGGTTATGGCCCACTTCAACACTAGTGCAGCTTTAACTCCTCCTTGGGGTAACTCTCTTGTTCCATATTACACCTACTTTAAATTCAGTAGTACTCTGTTTCTTCATACCATCATATCAAAAGCAAAACTCCAACTTATTTTGTCCAGCGTCCTTCTATGGACCGTCATGAATAACACATTTCTTTCTTCATTTATCCTGTGGCTTTACGGAGTACTACGACACCAAGGAAAAATGCACTAGCTTATCCATAAATCTCTTTATTATCATATCAACCTTTTATTACATCCTTAACCTTTTTTTTTGTGAATCCAAATTCCAAAAAGTTTATTACAAATGCTGCCACCCACATGGTTCGGTATGGTCAGACATTACTTCCAACGTTATTCATTTTCCTCCTTGAGGATTCTTGATCCTTGGAATTGTGCGACATGTGCCTTGAATTTTTCAATCTTCTGTTTCATCGTGGTGGCCTTGAGCTTCACCTCCATCATCTCTGTATGCACTTCGCTTAGGTATTCACGAGTATAACGGAGTCTTGCTTCAAGTATTTCTCCGATCGGCGTATGGCTTCCATGGCTGCTTCACGAACAGCATCGAAGAAAGTTGCTTGTGGCACACGTGAAATGAAAAATCTGCCCCATCATCTTTGGGCAAACTCCTTTCAAATGGTGAAGGTGTACCTCCACATACCAAAGTTCCTCCCTTTTGCATGAAGGGTAGCCTTTGTAGACTACATCTCCTTCAAGGTGAATATGCTTCATCATGTCCTTCAGGATCTTGGGTAATCATGATCACTTGTCGAGGTCATGATGGTTTCGGACCTTTAAGGAAAGACTTCGTAAAGGGTGCGTCATCTGCAGTTGTGAAACAGAAATGATGCTCGAATAAGGTACTTATCTCCTGGGGCACACATTCATATCATCCAAACAGAACTTCAAACTCAATTTCCAATTTCCTGTTTATGCATCACGACTCACCTCCTTCCATGTTCATCTAAAATATAACAACTCCTTAAAGCTTTTCAGCATGTGAAATTACAACTTTATTGAGTCATGAACTATTAGAATCTCAGAGTAATCTATTACATAGCTCAACTCATTGAGCTCATGAAAATGAAATTGCTTTCTACTACTCTTATTATCCATATCAAAATTCCAACTACTCAACTACAGCTTTCATCTTGCCGGGACATTTAATAGCATAATGTCCTGCCTCCTTCTGCGAAAACAAATGACTTCCGACATGTCTGGGGCTTCTTTGTGATTATCACGGGCTCCTTGGATTCTTGGCTTCTTTTACGGACATTTACTAGCGTAATGACCTAAATCCTTGCACTGTAACAAGTGATATGACTTAGGTCCTTCTCTGTAAAAATTGCGTTGTTCTCGGATTGCCTTCTCTTCTGGATTTCTCTGTAATGCTCGAGTTTCTATCTCCGAGGTCAAACTTCACTTCTGCTGTCGGAAATATCCGGATACTCTTTTCTTCCCTTGGGGCAATCTTGTGAAAAATGTCCTTCTTCTCCACATGAATAGCGAGGCATTGGAGTAAAATCTGTTGAGGCCTTCTCCATCAAGGTCTTCAACACTTTCATTCATCACTAGTTCTTTCATAACTTCTGGAGAGCTTCTTTCATTCCTTCTTTACGCTCTGAATAGTTTGTTGCACCATGGGGTAAGTGTGACCTTTGAGTCGGGTAGTGGGTGGTTCCTTCACACAAGAAACAAGTCACACGACTAGTTGGGCATTCCTCATTTGGGTGTTTTCCTCACAATGAGGGCATCCATCCTTGTGTTCCTCACAGGTGTGACCTTTTTCTCCATAAATCTTGCAGCACAAGGTCTCGGGTTATCATAGTGCTTCCGGATGAGACGTGATCTCAACAGGGTCTTCTTGAATTCCTCCCAAGTTCTTGCTCCATTAAATCCCTGTATGGCTTGATGCATGTTCCACCAGGTTGCAGCACTTTCTGTAAAGTACTAAAGAGCATATTGAACCTCATACTTCCTTGAAACCAAATTTCTCCCGAAGTGATTTTCCATGTTCTGCATCCATAGCTCTGCCTCCGACTGAGGCTTCGGTTCAGAGAATATCAGCCCAACTTCATTCATCATCTATGGGGTTCAAAAGTTTTGGGATGAGATATGAGAGAGGAGGGGAGGGATGTACACACAATACAAACAATGGTTTTTGAAGAAACAAGTTTTATTTTGTGGCTGTCGAAAAACATCAAACAAATGACAGCTCACAAATCGTCGCATCTAACGTAAGTGTGTAACAGGGGTTTGGTCTTCTAAAGGTCAAATAATTCTTCAGATTCTTCAAATCATCGAAGAGTCCAACTGTTGTACTTCAATTATTCTAATACATGGTGAAATCCTCTTAACTCTGAAGTGGTCATCAGTTTCTCCGATATGTAATCCTTCTTGGAGGGTCTTCAGTTGATCCTCCGGGTGATCAAAAGGGAAAAGGGGTATATTCTAACTATTTGAGGTGAGAGGGTCTATTTGATAAAATCAGAAAAGATGAGAAGTAAGAGTCTTTTTGAAAATAAAGTTTTAGAAATTTCCTGTCCAAGGGGCTTTCCGATTTCTAGGGTCACGTCCTCTGATCAACATGTGCTCGATACCATTTACATGGCGACCCGACCTCGAGACAGTCAAGCCTCGTGTATCCGTGCCATCCACGGATCAGTATCTTTGGCACACGGTACATCAATGTATATATCAAACTGCAATCACATGTATAATTAACCTAAAACTGATATATACCTCATAAGTCACAGCTGAAACAAATAGTCAGGTGTGGAGTCCCATCAACGCCATCGGCAGGTTGAGTGTAGACCGTAACCCTGTATCGTAACTCTTACTCGTCGAGGAAATATCTGCAACATGATACATTGCAGCCGTGTAGGTCAGTACATTGAATGTACCGTCAAGATCACAATAAGAGAAAACAGATGATAAACTATGCAATATGGCTTTGTGGCTCTGTATCTGAATTTTGTTTGCGAAAAAGCTGGTTTTATTTTCCCTACATCAAAGGAATAAATGAAGTCTGTACTATGGAGTTTTCCATCATGACATGGTTCCGCCAACCGATGTCTCATAGCCCAAAATCATCATAAGTTGCCCACAATTAAGTTATCGATCCGGTGTTGAGAGTTCGAGATAGATCCAAGTCCGGATGGTCAAATTGTCCGTAATCGGGACACGGCTAATCGATTAGGTTTAAACCGTCTGCAGAGGTTTGTACACTTTACCCGCAAGATTGATCCCTCTCTTTACGTTCTCGCACTTGAGTGTTTGAGAACAAGATGACCAAACATGGTCTTCCAAAGAGTTCCTATGACCCTTGTCCGGTACTCAACCCATCCTACCGTAGTTCTACAACTGCTAGTACCGCCCCGGCCAGAGTCACAACTAAGGTCAACCAAGCGAGCCCATAATGACTTGCGGTTGCAGGTAAGCTTCAGGCGTGAAGTATTCTTCCGTCTCTTTGAGTCTGGGTGAAGCTTTCCACAAGATGTCATGGCGCTTCTCCATGCATCCCGCCAACCTTGGTTTCTCCAGGTGCCGTCAACAAATCCTTCACCCGATGGTGTGTATTGAATTCTATCTCGAGTCTTGAAGTCTTGAGGCCTTGAAGATCAGTCCTTGCAGATTCCATCATGGAGTTATCGTCATTGGCGTAGATCCTCCATTCTCACACCACTCCAGTACTCATACCAACCCGTCTACTATAGCGTAGCATTTAAATAAATAACGTCCCGGGCTTGGTAACAGGGTGATGGGTTCCTACCTCATGCATACTACTCAACTACAAGGATTCAATAACACTACTGAGAGGTTGTTGCAAAGGTGCCACTAAATGCAATAAGACATAGGTAAGAAAGCATGGTCAAAGTGAACTTGCCTTGCTGACGATCTTGAAAACTAGGGATTCGTGGTAGCAAGCTTCGCACTCCGGAAATTCTACCGAGGCAAACAATAACTATAGTAAGCACATAGCATATGATCACGTAACACAATAGCATAGTAACATAACACATCAAAACAAACGAAGCAAAACCCAAAGAAAAACTCAAAGAATCCAACTCAAGGTTTTTTCCTATTTCAAGCAACAACTAAAATAGTTTTACATAACAAAAATTTTCTTAACATAACCTAATCATGGTTTTAGGTTAACTTAACAGAAAAGATTTCATAAAGCAACTAGGAGCAAAAAGAATTAATTTAAAATCTATTATGAAACTCCTATTAGGCCTAATTCAATTTCTATTAAGAAAAATAAAATAAAACTTTTATTTATTATAAATAAAAGTTCATCCCTTAAAGTGACAGAAACTATCCTAGAATAATCAATCACATGTTAAAAATAAATTTATTTACTAATTAAAATAATAGGAAAAGAGTAGTTAGTTAATTAATTAGGATTAACAAGATTCTTCTTAAAACCAATTTTTATTAATCCTAAAATACCCAAATTAATTCCTATGGTTTGGCAATGTCAAAATAAAGTTGGGACAAAAGAATCATCCAAAAATAATTTTTCTAACTCAAGTTATAGCAGATTTACTATTCTGACTAAAACTAAATTAAAGCAATTTTAATTAATTTTAACATAGCTAAATATACTTTCTCTGGAAACTATAGAAAATTTGCAAACCAACAAAAAAGAATCACCTAAAAATATTAAACATAATAAAGGATATGTATTTTTCAAAGCAGGAACTATTACATTAAAGCAGAAAATGAAAATAAAAGAAAAAGGGCCTAATGGGCTAAACTACATTGAGCGTAAAATGAACTAAGCAGGGCCTAGGGTTAAACTAGTCGGGCGGGCTAATAAAAAACCTAACTAACTAAATCTTAAGCGAACCGGTCGAAAAGGCGGTTTTATTAAAAAAATACCCCTTGAGGTGTTCTAATCTACCGTTGGTGTGAGATCCGACAGCGGGAGGAGTTCGGTGACTCACCGGCGCTCGGCAATGGCGTGATGTGAAGTGTGCAGCAGCTCCGGTCGTCGGGGAGGTCGGGAAGTGGCTCGGCGGTGTGACGAGCTCGGGGAGGTTCAGTGGAGTCGGTGGGGGTCGGGAGGGGCTAGGCGGGCGGCACGACGGAAATGGCGGCGGGTTGGCTTAGCTCCAGCGAGTGCATGAGAGAGAGAGAGAGCTCGTGGCGTGAGGAGGAATGGGGTGCTGGGAGGGGTTCTTATAGGGGCGGGCGTCGTGGTGGGAAGCGAATCGGGGAGGATCGGGAGATCCGGGATCATGAGGTTTCCGGGCCGCCGGGCTGCTCGATGGCGTCGGCGAGGAGGAAGAAGGGGGTGGGGTCGGGCGTCGGTGAGGAGAGAGAGGGTGAGCGGCGGGTGGTCGGGCGAAGGGTTTTCAGGCGAGGAGGGCTCACTTGGTGAAATTTGTGTTGGCCTTGGTGGCCCTTTGGTGGCGCTGAGTGGGCTCGATCATTTGGGCCGCCTCGCTTGGCTGGGCAGTGCACTGGCAGGCGCTGACTGGGGGTTTCCTTTTAAATTTTATTTTAAAATTAAACAAAAACAGAGATATCTTTTAAAATATAAATATTTTATATAGGACATATATATACCAAAATGATCAGGGAATATTCCTATCATTTGAACATTTTCAAAGGCAAAATCCAAACTTTATAAAATCCATTTTTCCAATATTCAAATAAAACTCAAATTTGAATTCAAAACTTTTGGCATTGTTTTCCTCTGATATTTTTGGAGTGTCATATTTACTCCTCTCATACTTTTGCTCAAGTATTTATCAGGCATAGATTTTGATATGATTCCCACTTGCCAAAGTTTGAATTCAAATTCCAAAACTCAAATTTGAAAGAGGGTTTCAAGGCATTTTCAAATGACTTTCAATTTGATACTTTTTAACTTCCAACTCATATTTCAAATAATAGAAGAAGTCATTTTATCTTCCCTCATGAAAATCAATGAGTTGCATAAAGCTTTGAATTTGAAATATTCTCAAATGAATTTCAAATCTTTTCAAAACTCTTTTCATTCCAAATGGAAGAAGTCATGTCATCTTCACTCTAGGTTTTGGTGTTGGAATGAATTTGAATTCATTGAGATCCAAAAGGCAAAGGAGAAACTTTTGGGAAAGTCATTTCATTCCCTCTCATTCAACTTTCAAAAGTTTCAAATTTCACTCAGTTTCACTCAATCAATCAAACCAACAATCAGACAACAAGCATAGTCATTTATTTAATATAACATTCCAAAATTTGAAATTTTGGGATGTTACAAAGAATCACAAGTCCTTGAACTTGGACGACTTCTTTGATAAGCTTAGGCAATTGATTATGATCATGTGGAACCGAAGGAGAAAGGTAGCAAGAAAGTTAGTTGGGTTGATTCTTCCCCACATAATTAAGAAGTTGAATGCAAAGACCACAGAATTAAACTTGGAGGTGGTTGAAAGCTCAGAAGAAGTTGCTGAAGTAACCGCATTGGGAGGCAGCGGCTTTAGGTTTGTGGTCAACTTGCTTGACAGGACATGTTCTTGTAGACAATGGGAAGTTTCTGGCCTACCTCGCAAACATGGTCTAGCATTTATCACATCTCTTACCAATGCACGCATAGAGAACTATGTGGACTTGTGTTACTCCATTCACAAATTTAGAGCAGCTTATGACCAACTAATCCCTGCCATGGTTGACAAGAACCAGTGGCCTAAATCAGACCATGGATTCTTCATGTTTCCACCACTACTAAAAGCCACATCGGGTAGGCCTAAAACTGAGAGGTATAAAGGCTGCAGTGAGAAGAAAAGAAAAAGCGGCCAACACTTATGCCCTATTTGCAAGGACTATGGGCATCATTGGCACAAATGCAAGAAGGGTAACCCAGATGACATTGCTGCTATTTTAGCTGTGAGGTAATGAATTTTATTGTATATTGCATCACTTGCATTTTCTTTGTAAAAACCATACATGTTAACTACTTTTTTGATGCTCATGTAGAGGACCACCAAAGAAGAGGGCAAAGACCACCAAACCAGCTCAATCATCAATTGTGCCTTGCGAGGATGATGCTCCATCAGCCATGCGTTTTCCGCCAAGGTTAGCAACAACCATGCTCATAATTAAATATAATTAATTGTGCCTTTGTGTTCTAAGTGCATTCTTCTCACCATAGCCAAATCTTGGAGATAACAACCAAGGAAAAAGGGAAAGGTGGTAAATCTGGATCCGGAGGAGCAAAAAGGTAACCTATGGTAGTTTCAAAGTTCTAATGTTATGTTATGCATTGTTCTATTGTTAACTTGGGCTACCTGTATGTCATGTATGTGTATGTCTAGATCAAGAACACAACCCATTTGTGGCGAACATGATGTCGCCAAAAGAAAACACATGTTCTTTGTGAAGGTACATGCCAAAAGAAAAAGCAAAGAGGTTGCTGAAATTACTCCGCACCTTCCTATGGTGCCACTTGACAGCCCTGCAATGGGTACACGCAGCAAGAAATTCAACCCTGCTAGCCCTGCAATGAGCACACGAAGCAAAAGGAGACTTAGTTTGTGATTCTCATGTCATTACTTTCCGTATCATGTTTCATTTTGAAAACTGAGTTGTTTATGTGATATATGTGTGGACCTTGGCTCTTTACGTGCTATATGCGACCTGTTGTGAACCCTCTTTACATGTTATATGCGACCTGTTGTGAACCTGGGCTATTATGTCATCTTTATGTGAACCTGGACTATTGTATGTCACTTTTATGTGAACCTGAATGTGTGTAGATGACCAGCTATGTGGGATGTTTGCATATATGTGAACCTAGAGCAACTATGTGTGTTTTTTGTGCATATGTGTACTGTACAGGGGATATGCCTCCAAAATACAAGGGAGGCTCTGTCCAAATTTTCAATTGAAATTTGTGCATGTGTGTATTATCTTGTCTGAGGGATAATTGCAGATTTTGTTTCATTTGGTAATATATTCCAGTTCATATTGCCCTTGTTTTGGCTTCCATTTTGGTCACAAAATACACCAGGGTAAAATGGACTTTTCATGTTGTATTTAACGGTGTTAGTTGGCAAAAGCGGAAATGTCATAGAGGAACAAAATGAAGTTTGAGTGTCAGAAAAGGAAAAAAAATTCTTTTAGGGCCAAAAAGGGAACCAAATTTTAAGAGAGGGCCAAATAAGGAATTCTCTCCTTGTTCTTCACATAGGTGTACATGGAGGAGGTGAAGGCGACTACAGAGGAGCTTGCCGTAGCTGCTCACCTGCTCCGGGAATCCTCCTGACAGAAGCACGATGCCATGTCCTAGAGTTTGTTCACGTACTTCTATCTGCCAATAATATATGCTGACAATTATATGTGACTAATTAATTAACTAAAACTTGAGAGGTCAAGGACAAGTGTTTTCAAATGAAGGAATATATTGTACGTGCAGCTAATTACATACACATATGCATCATTCCTTAATAATTGGAAGTTTGGATATTAGGTATTTGTTAAAGACCAGGGATCCTAATTGGTCATGCCCATACCACAGTTTTCACTGTATGTATCTCATGAACATTATGCTCTGTACTAGAATTGTCACTATACCTGATCATTGTTTGGAGTATACCTTTGCAGCTCCATGGTTATTAGAATGGTTTTACTTCCACATAATAGCCTTGTTCAAATAAAATCACAAGACCTTCGTAAGCTTGCTTAGTTACTATGGAGAAGGGCCTTCTTCCAAGGAGCTGTAGATTTTGAATATGCTCCCGGTTGGACACTTTTTCCAGTATATGTACAGAATAGGGGTAGGGAAGAGCCCCACTTAGGTTTTGGGGCAGGCCTCACTAGCAATTATGGCATCCTCTTATTTGGTTGCAGGTTACTTGCCTTCTTCTTTCAGCCCATCTCAAGAATTATAGTGCAGTTTTTGTGGAGAGCCCATGTTGGTTTGCTTGATTTATGTTCAAAATGGACAATACAACGATCTTTGAGTCAAGTTTGTATATATTCCGAGTACTCCTTTATTATTTATCAACTGAGCATGATTGTTGTTGCACTTCTTACTAAAAATAATCCTGGTGTTATTTTCTTTGAGAAAAGAAATAGACGGCTTAGATGTGTGCTTCTTAGCATCACATCAAATTGAATAATCGAATAGGGTTATATATCATCATATCTGCATACATAATATCTTCTGTAATTATATACCGGTGCAGGTTCTTGTTGTCAGATGATGAACTTATGTTATTTTATGCCAAGTAGTTCAATTTATGTGCACCTTCTCATGTGTTTACTTGTTTCTGCTTTTATAGTATGGCTTGGTCCTGTTGTGAAAAAAGATCCTGATATGTTCGTCTATTCTGTTTTTTTCTTTATCCAATGACCTATTAATGTGCTTTGAGCATATGACAATTGTTTCCTCATCTTAGATTAGTAGTAATCCTTCTTTTATGTTTCTGCAATTTCAGTTCCTGCCTTTTAAAATTTCCTTTACATTCTGTATCTGCACATCCCCTCTTGTGGTCTGTTGTAATGGTCTACTGAACAACCATATCATGCTATGATTGCATCGTTGCATGACAATGTACCATATGCTCATGCATTTCTTTTCTTACCGATGTTGTCCTGATGAGTTGGAAGGCTTACATGTGCGCCCTCTGTCCTAAAATAAGTGTCTCAACTCTGTTACAAAGTTGTACTAGAGTTGAGACACTTATTTTGGGGCGAAGGGAGTAGTCTGCTGTGAAGGTCTACTTGTTTTAGGTAGCATTGCTTTCTGGAATACGTCATTGGAACCTGGTAACATTCACTGGTTGCAGTCAGCAAGACAGGAAGAACATACTTGTGTATGAGTTCATGCACAACGAAAGGACCAACTTAGCTGATGGTAAATTTGCTTTGTGGAATCAACAACACGCTACTATATATACACGTACGATTCTTTCGCAGCAAAACTTTGTCCATGCAGTTGTATTTTAGATCTTTAGAACTACAGGGTAGTTTCTATATTTGCTGATTCAGGTTGTCTTAGGCTGCAGCTCCCCGTCCAGCTACCATGTACCCCATATCCTTTGAAGAGGATAAATCTGAATGAAAACTTGGAATTACCTAATAGGTGCATACATGAACTATTGATGATGTGAATAGAAACACCTATAGTAGCGCTGAACTTTGGCAACCTTCACGTCCTGCCTCCAAGGCAGGCCATGAGTGATGGTTGCCGTGATGTTGGCCTTGCAAAAAATAAGGGCTTTGCTGACTGGTCACTGGCTATAGTTTGTGTTTGTTGTTTACATGTTAGTTTTTAACAATTTGACCTATCTTTTAAAGACAGTATAGTTCACAAAAAGGAAACTTTTTACAGAAAATATATGGGTTTATATTAGACCATTCTAGATCATATCTCTTTAATACATAGTTTATTATATTTTCTGTTTTTAAATATGAGAGTGCCCATCTTACTTAGTGGCATTGATATGCTTCACAGTATACAATATTTTGCATGCCTGTATAATTCATAAGTGGTTTTTCGTATTCAGGTGTTATTAATATGGTGAGTGATTGAAGGGGAGGCATGAGGAGAGAGCAATCCAAAGGGCGGATGGAGCATGTGACTTGTTGATGTTTCCATTTCCGGAAAGAACAATTTGGATTCCCAACTAGACTATTATGTGTGTTCAATATTTTATTGTGCATTGATAAAATGTTTCGCCTGTGTTCACAAGTTGAATTTTGAAACAGATATGCATAAGGGAGTTTGCCATTTAAGAAGGTTCTTGTTTGCTGCTATGATTAAAAGTAGGAAATTTATATACATATAACAGGACAGTTTCTCAAGCTAAAGTTTTATGTAACATGTAATATCCGAACTCTGTTTGTGCTAATAATTGTTCCCATTGTAAAAGGCCATGTTGCACAAGGTAGGTGTTTTGGGTTTTAATTAAGACAGGTGACACCAGTTATGGGTTTGATCTCCAAATATGTTTGAACATTAGGTCAAGGAAGATATCACATCGCATCTTCGCGGCAAAGTTGTATGTCATATACCTTGCGCCATTTGGCTCTATGTTACCTGAATAAGATAACAGAATATGCATGCTACCCTAATGTTGCTAAAACCTACTTCTACTAGCACAGTCAAATATTTTCAAAACACTTTGGATTTGACATGGTCTTTGCGCTTGCTCAAACATAAAGTTATTGAAAAAATGCAAATATCTTCAATGCTCCCATGGTATCAAATCGGACTCTACACCATTTGGGTCAGAGATAAGTTAAACTGTGTGTGTATATCTCATTGTATACAACATTCTTCATTCTTTTATTTACTAAAGGGGGTAAATTTTGTTATCATATGTCCTTTCCTACAATTAAACCAACTAAAACATGCAAAAAAACAACGTGCACATGGATTCAACGGGTCGCTCACCATATGTCCTTGCAAAATGAAACTATTTTCATCGACAACATGGCTTTAGCGAGTCTCTGCGCCATTTGCCGCAACGGGTCAACTAGTACATGTTATCGATGTGTACCTTACCAGCACTCGTAGTAGCTTCTGGGTATTTGATACCGGTGCGGTTGCTCATATTGTAACTCAAAACAGGAGCTGCGGAATAAGCGGAGGCTGGCGAAGGGCGAGTGATGATGCGGCGTCGGGAATGGTTCCAAGGTCGATGTGATCGCCGTCGACACGCTACCTCTACATTTACTGCGGGATTAGTTTTAAACCTCAATAATTGTTATTTAGTGCCAGCTTTGAGCATGATCAAATTTGAATTCAAAACTTTTGGCATTGTTTTCCTCGATATTTTTGGAGTGTCATATTTACTCCTCTCATACTTTTGCTCAAGTATTTATCGGGCATAGATTTTGATATGATTCCCACTTGCCAAAGTTTGAATTCAAATTCCAAAACTCAAATTTGAAAGAGGGTTTCAAGGCATTTTCAAATGACTTTCAATTTGATACTTTTAACTTCAACTCATATTTCAAATAATAGAAGAAGTCATTTTATCTTCCCTCATGAAAATCAATGAGTTGCATAAAGCTTTGAATTTGAAATATTCTCAAATGAATTTCAAATCTTTTCAAAACTCTTTTCATTCAAATGGAAGAAGTCATGTCATCTTCACTCTAGGTTTTGGTGTTGGAATGAATTTGAATTCATTGAGATCCAAAAGGCAAAGGAGAAACTTTTGGGAAAGTCATTTCATTCCCTCTCATTCAACTTTCAAAAGTTTCAAATTTCACTCAGTTTCACTCAATCAATCAAACCAACAATCGAGACAACAAGCATAGTCATTTATTTAATATAACATTCCAAAATTTGAAATTTTGGGATGTTACAAAAATCCTGAATCCTTGAACTTGGGCGACTTCTTTGATAAGCTTAGGCAATTGATTATGATCATGTGGAACCGAAGGAGAAAGGTAGCAAGAAAGTTAGTTGGGTTGATTCTTCCCACATAATTAAGAGTTGAATGCAAAGACCACGAATTAAACTTGGAGGTGGTTGAAAGCTCGGAAGAAGTTCTTGAAGTAACGCATTGGGAGGCAGCGGCTTTAGGTTTGTGGTCAACTTGCTTGACAGGACATGTTCTTGTAGACAATGGGAAGTTTCGGCCTACCTACGCAAACATGGTCTAGCATTTATCACATCTCTTACCAATGCGCATAGAGAACTATGTGGACTTGTGTTACTCCATTCACAAATTTAGAGCAGCTTATGACCAACTAATCCACCATGGTTGACAAGAACCGTGGCCTAAATCAGACCATGGATTCTTCATGTTTCCACCACTACTAAAAGCCACATCGGGTAGGCCTAAAGCTGAGGAGGTATAAAGGCTGCGGTGAGAAGAAAAGAAAAAGCGGCCAACACTTATGCCCTATTTGCAGGACTATGGGCATCATTGGCACAAATGCAAGAAGGGTAACCCAGATGACATTGCTGCTATTTTAGCTGTGAGGTAATGAATTTTATTGTATATTGCATCACTTGCATTTTCTTTGTAAAAACCATACATGTTAACTACTTTTTGATGCTCATGTAGAGGACCACCAAAGAAGAGGCAAAGACCACCAAACCAGCTCAATCATCAATTGTGCCTTGCGAGATGATGCTCCATCAGCCATGCGTTTTCATCAAGGTTAGCAACAACCATGCTCATAATTAAATATAATTAATTGTGCCTTTGTGTTCTAAGTGCATTCTTCTCACCATAGCCAAATCTTGGAGATAACAACCAAGGAAAAAGGGAAAGGTGGTAAATCTGGATCCGGAGGAGCAAAAAGGTAACCTATGGTAGTTTCAAAGTTCTAATGTTATGTTATGCATTGTTCTATTGTTAACTTGGGCTACCTGTATGTCATGTATGTGTATGTCTAGATCAAGAACACAACCCATTTGTGGCGAACATGATGTAGCCAAAAGAAAACACATGTTCTTTGTGAAGGTACATGCCAAAAGAAAAAAGCAAAGAGGTTGCTGAAATTACTCCGCACCTTCCTATGGTGCCACTTGACAACACTGCAATGGGTACCGCACAAGAAATTCAACCACTGTAGCCCTGCAATGAGCACCGAAGCAAAAGGAGACTTAGTTTGTGATTCTCATGTCATTACTTTCCGTATCATGTTTCATTTTGAAAACTGAGTTGTTTATGTGATATATGTGTGGACCTTGGCTCTTTCGTGCTATATCGACCTTGTGAACCCTCTTTACATGTTATATCACGACCTGTTGTGAACACTGGGCTATTATGTCATCTTTATGTGAACTGGACTATTGTATGTCACTTTTATGTGAACTTGAATGTGTGTAGATGACCAGCTATGTGGGATGTTTGCATATATGAACCTAGAGCAACTATGTGTGTTTTTGTGCATATGTGTCTTGTCTGAGGATATGCCTCCAAAATACAAGGAGGCTCTGTCCAAATTTTCAATTGAAATTTGTGCATGTGTGTATTATCTTGTCTGAGGGGATAATTGCAGATTTTGTTTCATTTGGTAATATATTCAGTTCATATTGCCCTTTTTTGGCTTCCATTTTGGTCTACAAAATACACGAGGGTAAAATGGACTTTTCATGTTGTATTTACTGGTGTTAGTTGGCAAAAGCGGAAATGTCATAGAGGAACAAAATGAAGTTTGAGTGTCGGAAAAGGAAAAAAAAATTCTTTTAGGGCCAAAAGGGAACCAAATTTTAGAGAGGGCCAAATAAGAATTCTCTCCTTGTTCTTCACATAGGTGTACATGGAGGAGGTGAAAGCGACTAGGAGGAGCTTAGTAGCTGCTCACTGCTCAGGAATCCTCTGCGAAGCACGATGCCATGTCCTAGAGTTTGTTCACGTACTTCTATCTGCCAATAATATATGCTGACAATTATATGTGACTAATTAATTAACTAAAACTTGAGAGGTCAAGGACAAGTGTTTTCAAATGAAGGAATATATTGTACGTGCAGCTAATTACATACACATATGCATCATTCCTTAATAATTGGAAGTTTGGATATTAGGTATTTGTTAAAGACCGGGGATCCTAATTGGTCATGCCCATACCACAGTTTTCCTTGTATGTATCTCATGAACATTATGCTACTGTACTAGAATTGTCACTATACGATCATTGTTTGGAGTATACCTTTGCAGCTCCATGGTTATTAGAATGGTTTTACTTCCACATAATAGCCTTGTTCAAATAAAATCACAAGACCTTCGTAAGCTTGCTTAGTTACTATGGAGAAGGGCCTTCTTCAAGGAGCTGTAGATTTTGAATATGCTCCGGTTGGACACTTTTTCGATATATGTACAGAATAGGGGTGAGGAAGAGCCCCACTTAGGTTTTGGGGCAGGCCTCACTAGCAATTATGGCATCCTCTTATTTGGTTGCAGGTTACTTGCCTTCTTCTTTCAGCCCATCTCAAAATTATAGTGCAGTTTTGTGGAGAGCCCATGTTGGTTTGCTTGATTTATGTTCAAAATGGACAATACAACGATCTTTGAGTCAAGTTTGTATATATTCCGAGTACTCCTTTATTATTTATCAACTGAGCATGATTGTTGTTGCACTTCTTACTAAAAATAATCCTGGTGTTATTTTCTTTGAGAAAAGAAATAGACGGCTTAGATGTGTGCTTCTTAGCATCACATCAAATTGAATAATCGAATAGGGTTATATATCATCATATCTGCATACATAATATCTTACGTAATTATATACGGTGCAGGTTCTTGTTGTCGGATGATGAACTTATGTTATTTTATGCCAAGTAGTTCAATTTATGTGCACCTTCTCATGTGTTTACTTGTTTCTGCTTTTATAGTATGGCTTGGTCCTGTTGTGAAAAAAGATCCTGATATGTTCGTCTATTCTGTTTTTTTCTTTATCCAATGACCTATTAATGTGCTTTGAGCATATGACAATTGTTTCCTCATCTTAGATTAGTAGTAATCCTTCTTTTATGTTTCTGCAATTTCAGTTCCTGCCTTTTAAAATTTCCTTTACATTCTGTATCTGCACATCCCCTCTTGTGGTCTGTTGTAATGGTCTACTGAACAACCATATCATGCTATGATTGCATCGTTGCATGACAATGTACCATATGCTCATGCATTTCTTTTCTTACCGATGTTGTCCTGATGAGTTGGAAGGCTTACATGTGCGCCCTCTGTCCTAAAATAAGTGTCTCAACTCTGTTACAAAGTTGTACTAGAGTTGAGACACTTATTGAAGCGAAAGAATAATCTGTATGAAGGTCTACTTGTTTTAGGTAGCATTGCTTTACGGAATCGTCATTGGAACACTGGTAACATTCACTTGGTTGCGTCGGCAAGGCAGGGAAGAACATACTTGTGTATGAGTTCATACTGTGAAAGGACCAACTTAGCGATGGTAAATTTGCTTTGTGGAATCAACAACACGCTACTATATATACACGTCTGATTCTTTCGCAGCAAAACTTTGTCCATGCGAGTTGTATTTTAGATCTTTAGAACTACGGGTAGTTTCTATATTTCTGATTCAGGTTGTCTTAGGCTGCAGCTCCCGTCCAGCTACCATGTACCCCATATCCTTTGAAGAGGATAAATCTGAATGAAAACTTGGAATTACCTAATAGGTGCATACATGAACTATTGATGATGTGAATAGAAACACCTATAGTAGCGCTGAACTTTGGCAACCTTCACGTCCGCCTCCAAGGCAGGCCATGATGATGGTTGCCGTGATTTAACCTTGCAAAAATAAGGGCTTTCTGACTGGTCACTGGCTATAGTTTGTGTTTGTTGTTTACATGTTAGTTTTAACAATTTGACCTATCTTTTAAAAGGCTATAGTTCACAAAAGAAACTTTTTACAGAAAATATATGGGTTTATATTAGACCATTCTAGATCATATCTCTTTAATACATAGTTTATTATATTTTCTGTTTTAAATATGAGAGTGCCCATCTTACTTAGTGGCATTGATATGCTTCACGATATACAATATTTTGCATGCTGTATAATTCATAAGTGGTTTTAATATTGGTGTTATTAATATGGTGAGTGATTGAAGGGAGGCATGAGGAGAAAGCAATCAAAGAGGCGGATGGAGCATGTGACTTGTTGATGTTTCCATTTCCGGAAAGAACAATTTGGATTCCCAACTAGACTATTATGTGTGTTCAATATTTTATTGTGCATTGATAAAATGTTTCGCCTGTGTTCACAAGTTGAATTTTGAAACAGATATGCATAAGGGAGTTTGCCATTTAAGAAGGTTCTTGTTTGCTGCTATGATTAAAAGTAGGAAATTTATATACATATAACAGGACAGTTTCTCAAGCTAAAGTTTTATGTAACATGTAATATCCGAACTCTGTTTGTGCTAATAATTGTTCCCATTGTAAAAGGCCATGTTGCACAAGGTAGGTGTTTTGGGTTTTAATTAAGACAGGTGACACAGTTATGGGTTTGATCTCCAAATATGTTTGAACATTAGGTCAAGAAGATATCACATCGCATCTTGGCGGCAAAGTTGTATGTCATATACCTTGCGCCATTTGGCTCTATGTTACTGAATAAGATAACAGAATATGCATGCTACCCTAATGTTGCTAAAACCTACTTCTACTAGCACGTCAAATATTTTCAAAACACTTTGGATTTGACATGGTCTTTCGCTTGCTCAAACATAAAGTTATTGAAAAAATGCAAATATCTTCAATGCTCCCATGGTATCAAATCGGACTCTACACCATTTGGGTCGGAGATAAGTTAAACTGTGTGTGTATATCTCATTGTATACAACATTCTTCATTCTTTTATTTACTAAAGGGGGTAAATTTTGTTATCATATGTCCTTTCCTACAATTAAACCAACTAAAACATGCAAAAAACAACGTGCACATGGATTCAACGGTCGCTCACCATATGTCCTTGCAAAATGAAACTATTTTCATCGACAACATGGCTTTAGCGAGTCTCGCGCCATTGCATAGCAGGTCAACTAGTACATGTTATCGATGTGTACCTTACCAGCACTCGTAGTAGCACGGGTATTTGATACGGTGCGGTTGCTCATATTGTAACTCAAAAGCAGGGCTGCGGAATAAGCGGAGGCTGGCGAAGGGCGAGGTGATGATGCGCGTCGGGAATGGTTCCAAGGTCGATGTGATCGCCGTCGACACGCTACCTCTACATTTACTGCGGGATTAGTTTTAAACCTCAATAATTGTTATTTAGTGCCAGCTTTGAGCATGAACATTGTATCGGATCTCGCAATGCGAGATGGCTACTCATTTAAATCTGAGAATAATGGTTGTTCTATTTATATGAGAGACATGTTTTATGGTCATGCCCGCTGGTCAATGGTTTATTCTTAGTTAATCTCAAGCGTGATGTTACACATATTCATAGTGTGAATGCCAAAAGATGTAAGGTTTATAATGATAGTCCCACATACTTGTGCCTTTGCCATTGGTCACATTGGTGTCAAGCATGAAGAAACTCCATGCAGATGGACTTTTGGAGTCTCTTGATTATGAATCATTTGACACGTGCGAACCATGACTCATGGGCAAAATGACCAAGACTCCGTTCTCGAACAATGGGCGAGCAACCAACTTATTGGAAATCATACATCTTGATGTGTGCGGTCCAATGGCGTTGAGGCTCGCGATGGTTGTCGTTATATTCTCACCCTCCTGATGACTTAAGTAGATATGGGTATGTCTACTTAATGAAACACAAGTATGAGACCTTTGAAAAGTTCAAGGAATTTGAGTGAGGTTGGGAATCAGCGTGACGGAAAATAAAGTTCTTCTGATCGGATCGTGGAGGGGAATACTTGAGTCACGAATTTGGCACGCACTTAAGGAAATGTGGGATTGTTTCATAACTCACGCCGCCTGGAACACCTCTGGGTAATGGTGCGTCCGAAAGTCGTAATCGCACTCTATTAGATATGGTGCAATCTATGATGTCTCTTACCGATCTACCGTTATCATTTTGGGGTTATGCTTTAGAGGCTGCCGCATTCACTTTCACTACAAAAAAATACACTTCCATGATGATACGTGTTTGTCACAGTAGGTCGCGTTTTTTGTCATGCATGTACATCCATGACAAATTTGTGAGAATCAAGATAGCCATACATGCTTTGTCGTAGAAGTGTTCCATGACATTACCAAAATTATCATCACGGAGTGTCCACTTCCATGACGATAAATCATCGTCCGCGAAGTGCTTTACGTCAAGGGTGACCGACATGTGGCATGCAAGTAGCGGGCGCGTTAATCTATCGGGTCGGGTTTTGGATCGATAACCGTTAATAGCCCGACCAATGGGGATTTTCCGTGTAAAATCATCATTGGTGGAGAAACTCGTGTCTCCTCATCGTTGGGATAGATGTCATCCCGCATTGGAGAAGAGCGCCTATGATACGTCGACACATGGCCGGCCCAATAGAGGCCCATTCACGTGAAAAGGCGGCCCATTTGACTTGGTCAAATGTGGTGGGCGGCCCATAAAGCTTGTTAACGGCCTATTCGCATATAGCCCATTTCGACCCGCTAACCCAAGGCCCATTCGCCCTATCCGAATTAGGCCCGATGGCGTCATCTGGGCCGCAATATGATCGGCCCATTTTCGCCGGCCCATGCATGGCCCATGGCGTCTTCGGCCCATATGAGGCCCTATGTAACTCTTGGCCTATTAATGGCCCATGGTGAACGGCCCGTAATGAGCGATGTATCACTTTACACCCATTAATGGCCCATGGTGGGCGGCCCGTAATGAGCGATGTATCACTTTATACCCATTAACGGCCCGTTATTCCGTTGGGCGTTTCCAGCCTATGTTATCTTCGGCCTTCTCGGAGCCCATTTATTCTTGGGCTCATTTCGGCGATCGTTTACTTACGGCCCGTTATTGTCATTTTACGCTTGTGGGCCAAATTCAGCGTGATTCTGATCGGCCCGTTTGTGGTCCGTTAGTCGTTGGGCGTTTTCATAGCATCATAAATCGGCCTATTGATGGCCCGTTATGGTGACCCATGAGCAGACGATTCCAACTCTAGCCGTTCACGGCCATAATCTGACTGTTATTGGCCCATGTTATCCTCTTGCCGTATAAGGCCCATTGATGATCTGACCCATAAAGCCCATTGTTTATCTGACCTTAGAAGGCCCATTGTTTCTATGGCTGAAGGCCCTTGTTTCTGACCGTAGAAGCCGTGTCACTCTGATAAATATTAGCCCATGGTTATTGTAGCCTAGTTTTAAAAATAGGTTATTGCAGCCACTAGCAAACCGGAAAAAGAGCAATGACTACAAGC
>JAHIAM010000672.1:0-34919 GCA_021605205.1 Aegilops longissima
GCTGGAAAAATGACCAAGGCCAAGCATCCAGCGAAGACTATCGCATGACCACTACTCGTCCATTGGATTGCTTCACATGGACCTCTTTGGTCCTAATCATTACTCAGCGATCACTAATGATGCATCTCTATATGGCTTTGTTATTGTTGATGATTACTCTCGTTACACATGGGTACACATTGTCACTTACAAACATGAAGTGCAGGGAAGTCTTCAAGCGATTTTCTCGAGGGCTTCAACCAACTTTGGTGTGAAGATCAAGCACATCGGGAGTGACAATGGGCTGAGTTCAAAATTCTAGTCTTATTGACTATCTTGATGAACTTGGTATTACTCATGAGTTATCGCTCCCTATACTCCTCGGCAAAATGGGCGTCGTGGGCGCAAGAACAGAACTATTGTTGAGATGGCTGCTGCACTATGCTTGATGAATACAAAAGCATACTCGTCGTTTTGGATTGCTGCAATTGATACCGTGTGCCACATCATCAGCAGTATATCTTCACAAATTCTTCAAGAAGACGCCTATGAACTCCTCAACGACAAGAAACCCAATGTGAGTTATTTCAAAGTCTTTGGTGCTAAATGCTGGATTAGAGATCCTCATCACAATGCTAAATTTGCACAAAGCACATGAGGTTTAATGCTTGGTTATGGAAAGGACTCGCACATCTCTGAGTCTTCAACAATGTTCTTTACAAGATTGTTGAAGCTGTAGATATCTTTGATTCGATGAAAACTAATGGCTGCAAAGAGAGCACCTACCTTACTGTGATAGATGAACCAGCACCGAGGAATCTATCAAGTTCAAACAATGATGATGTAATTCCTCTTGAAGAATCTGCTGAAAATTCATTCGAGCTTGAAAACGTCGGTGATGCACAGAAGATAATCTTTGAAGAAAATGGTCTTGAAAAATGCTGATCAAATTCCTCGGCGACAACCAGCTCATCCTCGCGTTGCAAAAGAAGTGCAAGTTGACAAGATCATCGATGACATTGAAGCACGAGGTCCTCTCACACGCTCAAAAGCTTCACATTTATCTAACTTTTGTGGGCACTATGCTTTTGTCTCTATCCACAGAGCCCACTAAGGTAGATGAAGCATTTACGGGCACAGGTGGATTCGGGCCATGCAGAAAAATTACATCGAGTTCGAGCTCAACAACGTCAGGAACTGGTGGCGTCCAATCCTTGTAAGCATAATATCATTGGCACAAAGTTGATCTACGCAACAAGCAAGATGAAAATGGCCTTGTGGTGAGGAATAAGAGCCGCGACTTGTAGCTCAAGGCTACACGGGTTGAAGGAATTGATTTGATGAAACTTTTGCACATGTTGCTAGACTTGAGGCTATAGCATATTACTTATATGCTAACCATCATAATATCACTTTATATCAAATGGATGTGAAAAGTGCATTCCTCAATGGTAAGCTTGAGGAAGAAGTATATGTTGCTCAACCCCGGGTTTGAAGATCCAAAGAATCCCGACAAAGTCTTGAGGACTCAACAAGGCCCTCTATGGCCTCAAGCAGCCCTCGAGTGGTATGATACTTTGAAGGAATTCTTACGTGAAGAATGGCTTCACACCGGTTCACTCGACCCTACTCTCTTTACTAAATCTTATGATGGTGAACTATTTGTGTACCAAATATCGTTGATGATATTATCTTTGGCTTGTCTTGACCAAGCGTTATAGTGATGAATTTGCCTATATGATGAGTGAAGAATATCAAATGTCTATGATGGGAGAGTTGAAATTCTTTTTAGGTCTTCAAATTAAATCAACAACACAATGGCATATTCATATCTCGGAGAAATACCTCAAAAGATGTTACGAAGAAATTGAGCATGCAAGATTGCAAAGCGTCAAAATTCCCATGCCCTCAAATGGCCATCTATGCACTCATGAAAATGGTATTGGCTTGATCACAAGGTATATCGCTCCATGATTGGTTCTGTATTAACTTATGTGCATCTAGGCGGATATAATGCTTAGTGTTTGCATATGTGCGATTTCAAGCTACAAGAAGGAATCACACATAAGGCTGTGAAGCATATTCTTGATATCTAGCTCACACACCAACACTAGGATTATGGTACCCCAAGGGCTCTACTTTTGATCTCATTGGATATTACGACTCGACTATCTTTGGTGATTGTGTGGACCGCAAGTCAACATCGGTACTTGTCATTTCCTCGGACGATCTTTGATGTGTTGGTCCTCGAAGAAAGCAGAACTGCGTATCCTTGTCTCTCTTGAGCTGAGTACATTGCTGCTGGTTCTTCTTGTGCTCAATTGCTGTGGATGAAGCAAATTCTCAAGGACTATGGCATCAACGTGAAGAATGTGCCTCTCTCTTTGTGACAATGAGTGCCATCAAGATTGCTCACAACCAGATTCAGCACTTTCGAAGACAAAGCACATTCAGATTCGTCATCATTTTCTTAGCGATCATGTGTTGAAGGCGACATCTTTATTGATCATGTGAAGGCGAAGAACAGCTAGTCGATATCTTCACAAAGCCCTTAGATGAGAAGAGATTTACAAGTTGCGGTGTGAGCTAAATATCTTAGAATCTTGAATGTTCCTTGAAAGGACACTCATCCTAACATATGCAAAATTGATGACTTAGATGTACAACTTACGAAGAAACGTTTTCTTCAATCAATGAAGAATAACACTCTAAGTGTGAAGAAATTAATGAAGAATTTGATTCTCAGAACCCTCGACAATTATGCGGTGTCTGAAATCATCATTCTTATCTGATGGATCACATACCACCAAAGTTGAAAATCTTCAATTTGAGTTTTCCTCGGTTTGAAATTCTTGATTTTCAAATTCTTCAACTTTGCAAAATCTTCATTGTTTCTTGTTTTTCTTCATTGGCTATATATATATATATATATATATATATATATATATATATATATATATATATATATATATATATATATATATATATATATATATATATATATATATATATATATGGGTTTATGTCCTCTCTGACATTCACTTATGGCTATTTCTTCAAGTTGCTTTTTACTGTGAGTGAATGTGACGGACCCTTCCCCTCTATGCTATACTCAACCCAATCTATTCACAAATTCTTCATATGCGTTCTATTTCAAACTCGTTCAAAATCTTCTTTGTGTCCTTGTCAATTTGAAGAAATTGCGACGAAACTTTTAACTTATCTTATCAAAATTTTGGGTTTGCCGCTCTATCCATTCCGCTTCCTCGATAGACTTATATTTTCACCCGATCTAACACGATCTCCACTTTTCGATGCGTGGGTGACACATGTCAGCGAATGAGAAGAATTAGAGACACGTTCGTCCAAAATCTTTAGGCGAACAGTTTTCACCGATGGCTATATATACCCCTCTCCTCTTCCTCACTTCCTTTACTCCGCTCGACCGCTCTCTCTCGCTCGAGCTTCTCAAACCCTAAGCGCCGCCGCTTCTCCATCGTCGCCCGGTGAGGAAGTGCTTCACTGCCTCGACCTCGTCGCCCGCCGTACTCGCGCCGACCGTGGAAATCTTCACTCCGTGCTTGCCGTAGCTGTCTTCCTCCGTCGAGTTAGAGGCGTGGGAGATCTGGCTGACGAACTTCTAATCTACACTTCTCGGTTTATGCGTGTTCTTCATTTGGGTAATTAAAAGTTACTTTTATTACTGCTTTGATTCTCAAACCTTCTGAAAATCTTCAAAGGTGTTTATTCTTCATATCTTCACACATATGAACACCTCAAGCGAAATATGCTCTTGATTAGTTTCTCTAAGCAATGATTTTTCTTCAAGATTCCTCAATGTGTGGATCCTCGATCTATACAACTCTAGAACCTAAGACAAAAGATAAGCTTAGTGAAATTCTTCAAGGCTCATCTGGTCAAATTCCTCAAACTAGTTCTTTTTGAAAAACCTTAAAAGCATATGACCTCTCCAAATTCCTCATAATTATACTCTGTTCACGGTACTCATATCATTCTTTGAATCACTAGGTTCTCATCAACTTAACTCATTTGCAGCGTTCTGGAAGAAAAGTTGCATACTTCTTGAGAGAATTCGATTGTTCAAATTCCTCGGTGAAGAATATGGCAGAAGGAAAAGAAGCCATAGAAAGGAGGAAAGAGGCTTGAGGTCATGGCTGCTTTTGAGATACTGAGGACATCTATCTTGACTATTGCACACGATAAAGCCAAGTTAGGAAGGAGAACAAAAATCAGCGCAAATGTCTTGTATCTGAGAGGATTGAGAGGAGATGGGCAAGGGAATGGAGGAATACAGGTATGTTACTCCAAAGTACATGAAGAAATTCGCTGAATCCTCCATGCCCAAGAGCTCCATTGGCACAGGCCAAGAAGGTGACCCTACCGACATCAAGCGTGGTGAGGACTTTCTGAAGAATGGGCCAGCGTAAGCCAAGTTGGCGAGACAAGCCAAAAGAAGTAGTGAGAAATTAAATGAAGACTACTGCTCTACTCACTGCGCTTTGAGGCCTGACAAGCCCGGAAAATCAATGGCAAGAAGCCAGCGCACAAGCCAAGTGCTTCACCAGAGTGCCCTCCGACCAAAATCCTCATCAATGCCCTCATGGCGGAATCTTCAATGCCCTCACATCCGATTCCTCATACTGCTCTGCTCCTCCCAAATGTCGGCTCCTCCTCCAAAGTCCTCGTGAGCTCCTCCAAAGTCCTCGGCCACTGTGCATCTTGCCACGTGCCAAAGGGACATCTATCGCATGTCCAGCGAAGACAATAGAGTCCTATCAAAGAGGCCATGACTCAAATGATGAAGAATCGTTGGCATCATGAAGAATATGCTTTTCAATATCATTCATGGCGTTCCGTCAACTTCCATGATTTCTTCATGAGGGCATGGCAAACATTGCTATGTCACCTTTTGAGCTGAAGCCTTATGCACCATGGATTATGAGGTTCATCGGGACAAGGTCTTCACTCAATTACAAAGGCTGATACTACGAACCACTGCAGCTACTTGCCTCCAATTGAAGTCCTCAAGCGGACATTTTCCTCGGTGATGACAAAGGCAAGGCAACCTGTTGTGATAGATGAAGCATTACGTCCATTGGATGGTCAATTTACAAGAGCTGCATCCTACTCCACCAATGAGGACTCTACCACACATGACTCTGCCTTGCCAACACCTCGCCAAGCAAAATCCTCAAGCCACAACACCAGGGGTGATGGTGATCGTGAGTTACTCCTCGGTCTTCATCGGAAGGTTGATCGCAATCATAAATGGGTCAGCGTCGGTTTGGTTCAATTCTTCACAACATGATCTCAACACCTTTGAAAGTCGTTATATCGACTAGAGGGGGTGAATAAGCGATTTTATGAATTCTTCAATGAGGAAATTTCCGGTGAGAAATTCCTAAGTGAAGAACTACTTACTGGAATAAGAACTCAAGTAAGCATAAGAGAATGCGGGCATGGTCATCATGATGAAATGAAGACAATCAAAAATCGAGAAGCGTAAACACATGATAACACAAGATGAAGACAAACAAAGCTGAAAATTGAGCGAGGAAATTGAGAAAGTCTTGAGTCAAAGTCTTCAAACAGATATGAGCGAACACTCAACACGGTAATGGCGAAATGAAGAGTTGAGAAATAGAACAAGTTAGGTTGGTGAAGACAATGATTTGGTAGACCAGTTACTGCTGCTGTCTCGGTTATGCGTGCTGGTTGGGCGGTACAGTATTTAAACTCGAGGACACACGATCCGGACACCCGATTCTTGAGCACCATTTGAGGACACAGAATCCTCACCGTATTCTCCTTTAACTAAGGTCACCTGGACCTCGTCAATCACTCGTGGTAAGTCTTGAGGCGACTTCCAAACCTTCAGACTTGGTCACTCGGCGATCCACAATTCCTCTTGGATGCTCTAGACCATGGCGCCTAACCGTCTGGAAAAGCCACAGTCTTGAAAGGTAACAAATTAACCGGATCACGCAGGGATCCATCTCTTGATGATGCTCAATCACTTTGGGTTTATGGGAGTTTGGTTTTGGGTTTTTTACTCACTTTCGATGATTTTCGCTCAAAGTCCTCGGAGGATGGTTTGCTCTCAAATGACAAGTGTCAAGTTCTCTCGGAGCAGCCAACCAGCTAGTGGTTGTAGAAGCGGCTATTTATGGCCTAGAGAACAGCCCGACATGATAAACATAAATGCCCTTCAATGATATGACCGTTAGGTGGATAAGATATTTTGGGACAGCTGGCGCGCTGCTTTGACAGCGATGATGAAATTTGACTCTCAAATTCCTCGGGGCTATCATGTTCCTCAGAGGAGTTAGGACT
This sequence comes from Aegilops longissima, assembly GCA_021605205.1. Taxonomy (NCBI): domain Eukaryota; kingdom Viridiplantae; phylum Streptophyta; class Magnoliopsida; order Poales; family Poaceae; genus Aegilops; species Aegilops longissima. Next base: position 6,334 of record JAHIAM010000672.1, read on the forward strand.
AGGGGTGTCAGGATAGCGAACTATCATCATCGGCGGACTCAAGACTATGAAGATACAAGATTGAAGACTTTGTCCGTGTCCGGATGGGACTTTCCTTGGCGTGGAAGGCAAGCTTGGCGTCTGGATATGTAGATCTCCTACCTTTGTAACCGACTTTGTGTAACTCTAGCCCTCTCCGTGCCTATATAAACCCGAGACGGCTGTAGTCCATAGGATGAACAACAATCATACCATAGGCTAGCTTCTAGGGTTTAGCCTCTTTGATCTCGTGGTAGATCCTCTTGTAACACACATCATCAATATTAATCAAGCGGGGCGTGAGGGTTTTACCTCCATCAAGAGGGCCGAACACCAGGTAAAACATGTGTCCCTTGTCTCCTGTTACCATCCGCTTTGGGCCATAGTTCGGGGCCCCTACCGAGATCCGCGGTTTGCCGCGACATTGGTGCTTTCATTGAGAGTTCCTCTGTGCCTCACCATCGGGAAGGTTGCCTTTTCCCGTCTTTAAAGGCGGCGCCGTAGTATCAAGGAGCTTTGGCCGTGGCGAACTTCTCAGCTAGGCGGTTTCTCATCAACCGCCTGTTAAATACCGCCCGACAATGACCTCTCAAGTCATTAAAAGCGATATTCCGTCGGCTCGGAATTAGCGAGCAGCTAGATCGGTTGAGCTCTCCTCCGTAAGCAGGCTCTTGGATCGCATCGCCCATCTGAGGAGTCGCTACGACTACGATCAGATTGGGCTTAAAACCGATCGAAGAGAAATTAACTCTCCCAGGTTACCCACCGTTGTCGTGGTAGAGAACAATCTGGCGACTCTTCTTCTCGTTAAAATCCAACTATGTCGGATTCGGATCCCTCCATGCGGATTCAGCGGAGGGGCGGGCGCTAATCAAATCTTGAACCTAAAGTCGGGGCATCGGACCAGATTTGTTGGGAAGCGCTCGCAGCAAACCAAGCTTCGAATCCGGGCTTCTTGGCCTTTGAGCCTCGGACCCGGCGGGTTCGAACTTAATTCCACCGCCCACCCAAACATAAGCGATCTATCTCAAATCGGCAAGAGCCCGATGAAACGATTACATCATTATTGGGCGATTCCTCACGGTTATGAGCAGGATAAGGACTGCCGTGAAGAAAGCGCGATTTCAATCTTACGCAACAATTGCACGGACAAGGGAATCATAAGCGCCATCAATAAATCGTGAAGTTTCACGCCTCGCCGACCTAGCGACCATCATTACAAAAATACTGCGCGATGGAGAGTGCACAGAAAACCAAAACTAGGTTTTGGGACAATCGACCACGAATACAAACCAGTCCGAAATAAAAGGGTGCTTCATACTCAAGCACAGGTTTAAAACCAAAAGCAAAAAACCCTAAAGTGCAGAACCATCTTTGGAGGGATGGCTCATCGGACCTGCAAAATCCAGCGATGAGGGCGCCACTCCAACACACAGCCTTGGCGTGTTGGATACTACTGGCAGTGGCCAAAAGTGGCGTGGGCTTTTTAGCCCGAGCAACCAACCCAGCGATACCGGTATGGTATTAACAGTCTTTGAGACTTTCGCATCAAATAACATGCGAAGCAGCGAACAATCCGCAGCCTTGCGAAGTAACAAATCCATGGGCGACACGGCTATCACCTTCAACGCGTGTGACGAACCTAAATTCCGAACAGCTAGAGCACCGGCCGCATTGGTCCTCGGTCCGATAGTGAGCGGTTTCCGTCTTACTAAGGTACTCATGGATGGCGGCGATGGATTAAACCTCATCTATGAAACCCTTCAAAAATGGAAATTGGTGGAGCCGCATTGGCGCAGCGGCACAACCTTCAGCGGGATAATCCCTAGTCGAGAAATCGCTGCAGGAAAAATCACACTAGATGTAGTGTTGGCTCACGGACAATTACTGCAGTCGAGGAGGTCACGTTCCAAGTGGCCCCATTGAGCATGGATATCACACTTTGTTAGGGTGAGAGGCATTCACAATCTTCGGGCTATACCCCACTACGGGTACATGAAGCTCAAAATGCGGACCCAATGGGATAATCACTCTCGCTTGATGATCCGGATACAACACTCTGCGCTGAAAATAAGACAGCCATGCGGCCCTAGAGGCATTATCAAAGCCCTAGCGGAAGGAACTAACTACGCTGCGCTCCACGGTGGATAGGGCGATGTGATACTCGATAAGAGGTCCAAGTCCACCTCTTTTAAACCAGCGAGCGAAATAGTCAAAATTCAGGTCCATCCAACGGACCCTTTAGACATGCCCGGGAATCCCATGCGGTGGCGAGAGCCAGACCTAAATATCCTAAAAGTTCAAACCAGTCAAACAAGCTCTTGGCGATTTTCGAACCCAAAAGACAGGCAATGGGAGAGGAGCTAGCCAAACTCTTAGAAGCGGATTCATCGGAGATATAAAACATCCGGACTGGCTAGCCAATCTAGTAATGGTACCAAAAAGGACAAATCCTGGCGCCTCTGCGTCGATTTTAAAGACCTTAACAAGGCCTGTCCAAGGACCCTTTCCCCTCCCTCCATCGACCAAATCATCGATGCTACCGCGAACACGATTCATTAGTGCTTCCTCGGCGCATACTCCGGATATCATCAAATCAAGATGGCGGAGAAAGATCAGGCCATAGCGACATTCATTACTCCATATGGGCCATTCGCTTCAACACAATGCCCTTCGGACTCAAACGCGGCGCAACATATCAGCATGATTCAAACATGTCGGCTACCAGGATGGGCAAAACAGTAGAGGCATCGTAAGCGATGTGGTCGTCAAGACCAAACAACGTCGGAACTCTAGTAGAAGACTTGAGGTGACATTCCACAACCTCCGAGCATATGACATTAAGCTCAATCCGGAAAAATCGTCTTGGCGTACCAGCGGAAAGCTCTTAGGCTTCATCGTATCCGGTAGAAAATTGAAGCAAACCCGGCCAAAATCCGAGCTCTGTCACAATTGGATATTCAAAAGACCTCAAGCGAGATACAAAAACTAAGCTGGATGCGTGGCGGCCTTAAATCGCTTCATCTCCCGTTTGGGAGAAAAGGCTCTGCCCTCTACCGCCTCCTCGGCGCCTTTGAACATTCGAATAGGCGGATGCTGCCACTGGCGGACTCGAAGAAATAAAGGCCATCTTGGCAACAAATCCGGTTCGGCGCGCCCAACCTGGGCGAACCTATGTTATTATATATCGCAACAACACATCAAGTTGTCATTGCGGTATTTTCGTCGTTGAGCGAAAGCGAAGAACACAATTCCCTCTTCAAAACCGGTGTACTCACGTATCCTTTGTTCTAACTCCATGCAAATCCGGTACCCACATTATCAAAAGATAGCGTGTCACGGTGTTCATAGCATCCGGGCTGCGACACTACTTTCAAGAGTGTTCAATAACGGTGGCCTCAGAAGTACCTCTCAGCGATATTATAAACAATCGGACATAGCGAGGCAGGATTGTAAAATGGGCTATCGAGCTCTTACCATTTGACATAACCTACAAACCACGGCGGGCTATAAAATCATGAGTTACGGCTGACTTAAATGCGAATGGACGGCGAACTCCCTAAAATGCAGTAGCGTACTCAAGCTGGATCATGCATTTCACGGATCCAAAATGTTGGCTGGCTTGCAGGGCTGGCGTCGTCTGGCGTCTAGCGGAGACACAATCAATCGTACTTCAAATAATGTACATGGACTCCAACAACGCGGCGAATCTGAGGCCCTTCTACATGGCCTCCGGATGGCAATCTCCATGGGCTTTCAACGCCTAGAGTGTGAAGATTCAAACCTGCAATATCCCAAGTAAATGGAGACTTTGGCGCCAAAGATCCAAAATGGCAGCTTACCGCGCCCGTCCTAAAAATGTCAGCTTGGTTGAAGGACTGAATTCCACCATGTGGCGGGATAATAACAGGGCAGCAGGCGTGTTTACGCATCGGCGTGAAAGCGAGGCGCCGTCCTCAAACATCTTCACAGAGCGGCTCTTTAAGCCATCCGTATTATGGGAAGAGGGTCGGAAATAACAATCCGGGCCAGCTGCATCACCTAACTCAGACCATTACGACAATCGGCGGCTCAGCCAATGAAATAACACCTTCAGGTCACGAAATAATGGCGATAATTGCCCCATGGACAGAACCATTCCTAGCCTACTTAATGCGGCGAGAACTTCCGAAGACCAAAATGAGGCCCGCTGCATAGTTGGCGATCTAAAGCCTACAAGGTCCATGAGGAGAACTTTATAAGAAAAGCACAACAGTCCTTCAAAGGTGTATCTTGAAGAGGAAGGAAAAATCTCTGGCTGAAATTCACGCCCGGACTCGGTGAGCACCATCTGCAGCCGGGCTCTTGTAGGCAAGGCCTTCCGTCTGAGGATTTTATTGGCCGACAGCCGGGCAGATGCGAGGACTTAGTCCAATGATCGTCGGTTGCCAGCTCTTTGCTAATCGAGCCACATGCCACCCATCGCCCTCAAAACTATACCCATTACCTGGCGTTCATGATGCAGGGCCTTGACATGGTTGGACCCTTAAAGGGGAACCCACAAGCACAAATACTTATTGGTCATGGTGGAAAAATTCACCAAATGGATTGAGGCCAAGCGGTTAAAGCGGCGAGAATCCGGACGGTGATAGACTTCATATCCGGGGTAGTACACCGTTTGGCGTCCCCAGCATCATCGCGATAGCAGCACGAACTTCACGGCCGGCGAGGTTAAACTACGGTGCAAAAACATGGGCATCAAGCTCGATTACGCTTGATCTATCACCCCAAAATAGCGGTCAAGTCGGCGAGCAAATGGTCTAATCATGGCGGCATCAAACCCGGACTAGTGCGGTCCCTCAAGGAATCTAACACGCCTTTCGGTAGAGGAGCTCGACTCGTACTACTGGCGGCTGCGGACCCGCAAACCGAACTCTGGATTCACACCATTTTTCATGGTATCACGGTGCGAGGCAGTTACGCCTGCGATATAATTCATGACTCACCTGGGTAATGCGCATGTCACGAAGAAAGAAAGAAGCGAGTTGGATCGGCACGACAGTTTGGGCGCCTTAGAGGAGGCGGGGCGTGGCAAAGGCTCGTTCCGCATTTTATCAATGACAGGCTCGAAGATATCAAAGAAGAAATGCAGGCCAAAACTTACAATGTTGGCGAACTTGTTCTCGCTGCGGACAAGAAAAAGGAAAAACTTAAGCCCAAGTGGGAAGGTCCCTTCATCATCGACCAAGTCACGACAGGCGGGAAGCATACCGTCTAAATGCGCATCGACAACCGACTCGGGCGAACCCATGGAGCGCAGCCCGTCTCCGAAGATTCTCGCCTAATGCGGACTCCGAGTTCGTCTCACTCCCGTCCACCTTTTATATTTTTTCTTGTCTCTTGTCCCCTCCTTCTTCCCACTTTTTTCAATACCTTTTATAGGCTGATTTGCGCTTTGTTACTTTTACACTCGATGTGCTCTGGCACTCATTATACACAGGGCTTCTTTCGAAGCTTATTCATCACGAGCTTCATGCCCAATACATATGTCATACTTCGCATGTACCTTTTATTCACCATTGTATGCATCGATATGACTTAAGTTTTAGCCAAGCTGGGTTGCTGGCTCTGTGCTTACCCCTCGTTCCCGATTGTTGGCTAGGAGGTAAAGGAGCACCTCTGCGATTACTCTTGCCGGGTCGAGCGGATGTGTACCTCGGTGGGTGAAGCGAAAGCTAAGCGTTCTTAAGAGAATATTGATTGGTGACTTGAAAGATGATTTATTACTTACTTATTTATCTGCCCCGGATGCTTTTTCGCTATTTTACATGATCGGCATTGCACTTTAGGGCATGCCTCCGAGAAAAGGAACCCTTAACGGAACTATTCTCCTGGAAGATGTTTCTTACTAACCATGTAATATAACATAACTAGTTGGGCACTTATGCGATAAAGCAATTATGACCTGACGCCTTGTCTCCATGCATGCCCGGTTCTTTTATAACCGTAAGGGTATTCGGACACACTCCGGACTGTTGGGTCCCGAGGTTGAAGCGAAATGTCCGCAAAGACAAGCGATCTACAATCGGCTAGAAGGCATTTTACATGTCATTTCAAATTACATCGTCAAACCGGTGATTGTACTCCTCCTCAATCCCATCTAACGAGGCTGTCTAATTTACTGATCCTGTTGGGAATATTCGCCGATTCTGCTTGGCGTACATCAACTCACAGGGATCTCCTTCCCATCAGGCCCCTTAGTCCGACCTCGGCCATGTGGTTTGGGTCAGCTTCCGGAGTAGCGTGTCTTCACCATGGCCCGAGCCTCCTGGCGCCACTGACGGCAGACGATATCTTCCTACAAGCGAGGCGTCGCCGTGCTCCTGAAGCTTCTCAGCAAGCTCACCAAGGCCCTCGGGTAGGGAGGCGGATGGCCATAAAGCATGAGCAGCGCCACTCGCCGCTGCCGAACACGTTCGAGCAATTACACCAGCTCGGGAAATTGGACACCCGTTGACCCAGGCATTTCCTCCGCAGGGCGACCTGTGAGCACACCTAAAGACATATTTTTGTCAATCGACTTCCTCACCGAATTCTTCTTTTCAAAGGAATTTGTTCAAGCACTTACTATAAATGCAGCAGTGGCTTGATTCTCCTTCACGGAGCCCAGACAGCTGGGCGAACACCTTCAGCTATTCTCCTCATTTGGGTGTGGGCATCTTGGAGCTTGTTTCTCTCTGCTGCACCTTCATAAGCACCCTCTCGCTTGACCTTTAGGCGCCAGCAGATGGCTGTTGCTTGTCCGGATCTAGTCGGCGCCCTCTACAATATTATTGTCGATTCACGCTGCACTTTATTAAATAATTATCTTTTCAAAATCGTCTTACGGTGGGGTCTGTGGCTCCCCTGTGGCGGCTTGATCTTGACCTCAAGTTGGGCCTTGCACTCTTGGAGCTCTGGGACGAGATGGGTATTCTTCTCCGTAAGATCCTGCATAATAATTGATCCTTAAATCAGTTATTTCAACTATTTTAAGTCTCGGGACTCTTGGCATATATAACTATTAAAATTACTTACCCATATGTCTTTCACATCTGCTCCGTGGCTCTGGTTAACCCATCTTGGCGCTTGCAGTGCGCGTTCCTGCATCAAAGGCATTTAGCGCCTCGGGGAAAACACACGCGTCACGAAGAACTGTCGGCGGCCTTTGTGATTCATAAGCGCTCTCCAAGACCCGGGTGGCGGACAGCTGTCGGCATCCTCCGTCGGAGGCGTCCGGCTCATGCCTTGTATTCGCCTCCCTCCGGACCATGCGTTGGAGCATGGCTGGCGGAAGCGATTGCAACCTCTCCGGACCTTTGTCCGGCAGCGCTCTTCTGGAAAAGTTATGAGCATTAATATACCTCCACCGAGATCCTTCCCTTAAAAATAGCGGTGCTCCGTGCCGTTCTGGCTGGCGTTCGGTTCGCGTCGCACTCCTCTTCGCTTTCTGGGCGGATGACTCTTGTTGGTGGCGCCGCGTGATTCGGCTTCTCGCCTTAAAGGCACCTCCTGCGATGCACCGTCGGTATGGGATTGTCGAGAATTGGCCGGATCAAATGATGGTGTCAAGACCTCGGTCGTAGTCACAGGAGGCGAAACAAACCGGGGTAGTCAGCCGTAATAATGGCGACTAGGGCATTATCTATGCTACGTTGGTGGAACACCCGTCAATCAGCTCCACCTTTATGTCGGATCCTCTTGGGAGGTCGGATCAAGGGATCGTTCGGATCCTCGGGCTGTGGAGTTAGGCTTCGTATGCCCTCCGTCCGGCGCAGCTCTGCGTCGAAATCATAAAGTAAGATACTTGACTTTAAAAGTATGGATCGGGTAGATGAACATCCGCTTACCCAGCTGCGAGGTTATTCATAGAAAAATCCATTCAGCGGATTAGGTATGGAAGTCCTCCTCCTCTCCCTTGTACAAGCGGACGGGATCTTTGCGGATCGGCTGCGAGCACTGACCCTTTGCGGCCATGGCGGGTGGCGTCATCTTCCCGTTGAAATCCCATAGGGTGGCCCCTATATTGGAGTGGCGCACCCTCGCATATACTGCGTGGCCATGACTCCAATCATGGTCAATCCGAATGGGCGATAACCTAATCCGGCCCATCGAGATAATGGGCGCTCCTATCATCTTCCGTTGAGGGGCTCATGAGGCGCCAACTCAGGCGTTTCTTCAAAGGAGCATTGTTGAACTCCGGAGGCGATCCAGCTGGATCCGGCAGGGCGTCCTCCATGTAGAACCATTCGAAGGCCAGTCTTGGGCGCCTTCTTTAAGTGCGGATAGATATCCGGTCTGGCGATGCACCATATTTCGGCTCCGCCCTTGATATATCGACCCCTCATGAGCAGTGCGAGACAAAACAATCTCTTCCACAGCACAAAATGGGGCTTGATGCCCAGAACAGCTCGCAAAGAGCTCACGAAGCCCTTGATGTGCAAAATGGGCCAGGCGTGAGATGGTGAAGCTGGAGTCCGTAGAACTCTAGGAGCCCCGGAGAAAGCGGATGTATGGAAATCCGAGTCCCCTTATTAGGTGAGGGGACAAAGCATACCGCTCCCCTTTGGAAGGGTTGGGGCGCTCTCCGCCTGCTTTCCACCCTTGTAGGTGGCTCGTCGGCTCGAACCGGAACCATGAAAGCTGGGGAAGATATCCCTCGGTTTGGAGTGCGCTAGCTCATTTGTGTGGAATTGAGCATCTCCCCAATCTCTGGCTTAGGGCTGGGGCGCGAGAGGAGGCAGCGTCGGCTATCCATGATGGAATGGATTTTTGTCGAGGCGCTTTGATGAGAACTTGCGGATGGAGGATGGTGTGAGATGGATCTAGATCCTCGCCTCTCTTATAGGCGGCTCGTTACATGCAGCTAGGGGTAAAATGTAAAAATACCCCAGCCTTCGCATTAAATGTCGACACGTGGAAGAAGGCCATTATTAGGCGTAGAAGCCAAGGGCGCAACATTTATAAGGAAGCGGACACTATTCGGCGGGAACATGAAGTTTGAAGGAGAACCGCCTTGCAACACGAAGACAATATCTGTAGCGCCCGGACTCAAATCGTCGCTGAAGCTCGGTCCGAGAGACTCTTGAGGGAGTTCGAACTAGGGGGTGTCAGGATAGCGAACTATCATCATCGGCGAACTCAAGACTATGAAGATACAAGATTGAAGACTTAGGTCCCGTGTCGGATGGGACTTTCCTTGGCGTGGAAGGCAAGCTTGGCGATCTGGATATGTAGATCTCCTACCTTTGTAACCGACTTTGTGTAACCCTAGCCCTCTCCGGTGCCTATATAAACCGGACGGCTGTAATCCATAGGGACGAACAACAATCATACCATAGGCTAGCTTCTAGGGTTTAGCCTCTTTGATCTCGTGGTAGATCACTCTTGTACACACATCATCAATATTAATCAAGCGGGGCGTGAGGTTTTACCTCCATCAAGAGGCGAACCTGGGTAAAACATCGTGTCCCTTGTCTGCTTGTTACCATCCTTTGGACGCGTGATTCGGGACCCCCTACCGAGATGCTGCGGTTTGACACCGACACTCACTGTGTAGGCAATCCATGGCGAATCCCTAACTCCTCGGTCAGAACAAATTCCTCGTGACGGAAGAACTTCATCTCACATCCTTGAAGAAATTGGTGAGCTGTATGAGATTTCAAAGGCTTCACTCGAAGGGATTGGTAGGTGTAGGATTTTGAGTTGAGCATCAAATGGAAATTTTCCTCGAGTATTTCCTCGACCCCCTTTAACGATGCGGTGTTTCCTATGACTCAAGAAAGAAAACAAAACTCTGAAAACAAAAGTCTTCACGCTTCATGTTCCTCAAATGAATACCAAGTCTTCAAGGTCACACCAATTTCTTCACTTTCAAAGTCTTGAAAGTCTTGAATATCAAAGTCTTGATCGAAGAACTTCATTTTTAAGAATTCGACTTTCTCTGTAAATATCAAACTTCTCATAGACTTATAGACCTGTGTACACTCATAAACACATTAGTCCCTTAACCTATAAGTCTTCAATACACCAAAATCACTAAGGGGCACTAGATGCACTTACAATCTCCCCCTTTTTGGTGATTGATGACAATATAAGTTAAGTTTTCAATGAGGATAAACATATGAAGTGTAAATACTAATATTGATGAATTTGATTGCAAGATATAGAAGAACTCCCCACGAAGATGTGCATAGTGAGAATTTTGCTTTTGAGGCATTGCACATTTGAAGAGTTGAATCATGGAGATCTCCCCTATATCTTCTAATTCATACGCATTTGACATATAATATGAAGAATTTGAAATGCATGATGAAATATGGTGGTGATGTAATTCAACATCGTGTATTAACATATAATGAGGAATAAGCATGAGAGAACACATCAAAGTATCGAGCACCATCGGGTTTAAGATTACAACTCGGTCCAATAAAGTTTTAGAAGAGCGAGAGTTGTAACTTAAAAGCATATATAGTAGACCGGCTTGAAGACTAACTCACATTTCTCCCCTTTGTCATCAAATGACCAAAAGTTAAGGCGAGGACTAAGCCCACTGAAGAATTTCAAGTTGATGAAGGAGTGCGGCGTTGTCGAAGTCGGTTTTCGTAGTAGGGCCTACGAGTGTCGTCCAAGTCTTCATTTTCATCGGTGTCCGCGATGAAGAATAGGAGCTAGCTACCAAGGAAGGAACCTTGACCTTCTTGAATTTCTTGGTGGAGGTATAGACCAGTCAAATTCTTCCTTGAGACCCATTGTCTTGATTCTTCTGCGTTGTAGACATTAGAAAGAACAGCCAGTGCGGTTGAAGGTTTCATGGAGGTAGTATTGGTTTTCTTCTTTGCATTGTGTGTTGAGGTCATGTTGTGAAGAATTAGACCAAGCGGCATTGACCCATTTATGATTGCGATCAACCTTGATGAAGGCGAGGAGTAACTCACGATCGATCATCACCACAGGTCTTTGTGGCTTGAGGATTTTGCTTGGCTGAGGTATTGGCGGAAGAGTCATGTGTGGCGAGTCATCATTGGTGGAGTAGGATGCAGCTTTGCGAAATTGACCATCAATGGGCGAATGCCTTCATCTATCATAGCAGTTGCCTTGCCCTTGTCATCGGTGAGGAAAATGTACGTTTGAGGACTTCAATTGGAGGCAGAAAGTAGCTGCGGTGGTTGAGTGTCGACCTTGTAATTGGTGAAGACCTTGTCTGATGAACCTCATAATCCATGGTGCATAAGGCTTCAGCTCAAAAGGTGACATAGCAATGTTTGCGAGTCCTCATGAAGAAATCATGGAAGTTGGCAGGAGCGCCATGAATGATATTGAAAAGCATATTCTTCATGATGCCAGCGACTTCTTCATCATTTGAGTCGTGGCCTTTGATAGGACTCATTGTCTTCGTCGAATCGATAGACAGTCAAGAGGCACATCTGATAATTCCTTGATGAAGAATTTGGTTCGAGGTGCCTCACGGCTTCAAAAGCTTCATCGGCACTTGCATGTAATGATTTGATAGCTCGGGTTCATTGTAGATACTTGAGCACCATCAAGGGAGGGCTGAGTGGGAGGACACGAAGCAATTCGATTGATGGTGCCTTGTAGTGGTATTTTCATCATCAGTCCAATACCCATGAGTTCACATCTTGAGAATCTCCGGTGATGTGCAGCGTCGCATAGAATTGAAGAATGAGTTCTTCATTCCAATCCACAGATGTCGATGCGAGAAATTCAGCAATCTTGCATCATGAAGAACGAGGACTGCTCGAAGCCTGGCGATTCCATGTCCACATGAGGAATATGTGCATGATCGAAGACTTTGTCTTTGTTGAATATACGAGAGGAATAGAAGTTGGCTTGACTAGCAGTCGAAGCGCCTCTTCCTTATCTGAGCGAGTCATATGGGTTGTAGTCGATGAAGAATACATGCTGCTTGAAGAAATCTTGACCTTGAACTTTTGCCGTTGAGAATGGATTCTTTAGCTTTGGCGTGGAGTGTCGATGAGTTGCATCACGACCTCGGAATCGCAATCTCAGGTTCTTGGTGAGATTTTGGTTCCTCTTCATATCACGGTCTGCGTGTTCATAGGATCGGCTGACGGGTTCTTGACACTAGTGGCTGGAATTTCTTGAGCCCATTTGAACCGTTGGTGTAGGGGGTGAGAATTTGTTGGATTGGGGTGAAGAGTGGAGGTGGGATCTGACTTTCCCAAAGTCATCGTTCATCACAGGCGTGGTGCATCCAATATCCACATCTTCGTCTTCAATTTCCTCAACACCGGCCTCTTGGTTTGTGAAGCTGAGGCATAAGCGAGAAATGATTGGCGTTGAAGGATTGCATCCACTTCAATTTCTTCATCAATCTGCTCTGTGAAGCAACAAAATGATTTTCTTCATCAGATCGCTTGGGATCTCATACTCTTCACCAAAAGGAACAAGGTCCTTTGATGGAATGGAGAAATTGGAACAACATCGATTGGATTTTCAAAAGAGCTTGTCATAGGCTTCATTTCTTGGCTGAAGAATTTGAAGCAGTTGATGCTTTCCTTTTCTTCACTGCAGCTCGCTCTGCAGCCTTGGTCTTCTTCACATCGGTGCTGATGGAAGGATTGGAGTTAGTGTAAGGCGCGGGAGGAGGAATCTGGTTGAATTTCCTCGGTATGGCGATGCGATCATACTGACTTCTTCATTTCTTGAGCGCACCACTAGTGGATGCCACAGCAATTTCTTCGTGGCTGGAATGGAGTCATCAGCCACTGGAACTAGCATTGTCTTGATTGATCTGAAAATCATCGGAGGTCTGGCATGTTCTTATTGAGGGTGGCGAGGCTCGGCTGAGGAATTTCTTGTTGCGTTGGGGCTGCAACATTTGTGAACTTCTTAGTCAGTTACAAATCGACTTTGGCTCCTGCCAATCAGCATAATAGGCATCAAAGTTATCACTTAGGGCTTTGATTTGAATTTGGATCTTGAGAGTTCCTGGTTGTCATTACGACAACGTTTTCCTCGAGGAACTTCTCTTTCTGGCTGAGCCTTCTTGATCGCCTTGCCTTCTCAAATTTCCATTTCTCTTGAGAGATGAAATGGGTCGACATGTGACTTTGTCGGTGTCGGATGAAAATCAGGCATAGGTGTCTGGATCCTTGTGCAAGAGATCAATGTACTCGAGGATCGCCCTTGGATCCAAAAGCGATGTACAGGTGTGCCTTTGGCTCTATGGCCCTTTCTTGTCGGTCTCGATGATTTCTACAAGTTCATCATCATCAGCTTCATCATCAGATGGCACTTGGAAGCGACCTTTCTTCTTGGACTTGGCGAGGACCTCATCCAGCAGTTGCCTTTCTTTGGAGTGGGGCTGATAAGAATTTGGTGCAGTGAGGAACTTCTTTGAGACACAGAGGCAATAGAGATGCTGCAGTCCTTTGTACGTGGCGGATGCACAGTCTTGAGGACTTTGGAGGAACTGCTGAGGACTTTAGGGGTGAGGATTTGGGAGGAGGCAGGGGCAGCATGAGAGCAGGCCGTGAGGGCATTGAAGATTCTGGCGTGAGGGCATTCTTGAGAGATTTTGGCCGTGAGGGCCTTTGTTGGTGAAGCACTTGGCTTGTCTTGCGGCTTCTTTGCCATTGATCTTGGGCTGAGCAGGGGCCTCGATGGCAGCAGCGATGTGAGTCTTCATTGAATTTCCTCCTGCTTCTTTGGCTTGTCTCGCCAACTTGGCTTGGCGCTTGGCCCATTCTTGGGAAAGTCCTCCCACGCTTGATCTTTGGTGGGGTCGACTTCTTGGCAGTGCCAATGGAGCTCTTGGGCATGGAGGATTGGTCGAATTTCTTCATGTACTTTGGAGTAACATATCTCTACCTCCATTCCCTTGCCCATCTCCTTTCAATCCTCTGAATGTGCACCTTGTGCTGATTTTATTTTCCTTGCCAAACTTGGCTTCATCAGTGTGCAATAGTCGATATATGTCCTCGGGTATCTCAAAGCAGTCATGACCTCGGGCCTCTTTCCTCCTTTACGTGGCTTCTTTCATACGCCATATTCTTGGTGAGGAATTTGAACAATCGAATTCTCTGAAGAAGTATGCAACTTTTCTTCGAGCAGCTGCAAATGAGTTAAGTTGATGAGAACCTAGTGATTCAGCAGCGGACATGAGTACAATGAGCAGAGTATAGTTGCGAGGAATTTGGAGAGGTCATATCGTTCTCGAAGGTTTTCAAAAGAACTAGTTTGAGAATTTGACGGATGAGCCTTGAAGAATTTCACTAGCGATCTTTGTCTTAGGGTTCGAGTTGTATAGATCGAGGATCCACACAATTGAGGAATCTTGAAGAAAAATCATTGCTTAGAAAGCGAATCAAGAGCATATTTAGTTTGAGGTGTTCATATGTGAAGATTTGAAGAATAAACACCTTTGAAGATTTTCGGGAAGGTTTGAGAATCAAAGCGAGTAATAAAAGTAACTTTTAATTACGAGGCGAAGAACACGACGGGCGAAGTGTAGATTAGAAGTTAAATCGGTTCAGATCTCCCGCCCTAACGGCGGAGGAAGACAGCTTCGTGGCGGGTGAAGATTTCCTTGATCGGTAGCGAAATCTGACAATGGCTTGAAGTCGAGCGGTGAAGCTCTTCCTCACCGTGACGATGGAGTGCGGCGCTAGGGTTTGAAGCTCGGCGAGAGAGGCGGTCGGCGAAGTAAAGGAAGTGAGGTGGGGAGAGGTATATATAATACGGTGAAAACCGTTCCCGAAGATTTTGAATGAGCGTGCCTGGTCCTTCTCATTAAACTTGACATGTGTCACCCACGTCTTGAAAAGTGGAGATTGTGTTAGATCGTGGGTGAATAGATAAGTTTATCGTGGGATGCGGAACAGTTTGGGCGGCAAAGCGAAAATTTGGATAAGATAAGTTAAAAGTTCGTTTGCAATTTCTTGGTGACAAGGACCACGGTGAAGATTTTGAGCGAGTTTCAAATAAAGAGACATGAAGAATTTGTGAATAGCTTGGGTTGAGTATAGCATAGAGAGCGGTCGATCACATTCACTTAGCAGAAAAAGCAACTTGAAGAAATAGCCATAAGTGAATCTTGTAGAGGACATAATATATATATATATATATATGTATATGTATATATATATGTTATATAGATTGACTATTAGTCACCTTGGTGAGAATAGTTATTCTTCACCTTTATTTTACCATCAATGCATCGTAATTTTACGTTTTGTAAGTTTTGTCTTATTTCTGATGTAAAAAGAGACCAGTAAGAAAATATATAATAAAAATCGTAAAAATATTTTATGTAATGTAAAATTACAAACATAAAGCATAGTGTAAAATACACATAAACTGCAAATTTTCTTGTCTTATGCTATTTTTTATTTTATATGCCAAACTTTCGTAGTGAATCAATAAGAATGTAACTATTTGAATTCAAGCGAATTTAATTATGAAATGATAGTAAAATTACCTGGGTGAAGAATAATTTATTCTGCACGTAGGTAATGATAACACTATATATATATATATATATATATATATATATATATATATATATATATATATATATATATATATATATATATATATATATATATATATATATATATATATATATATAGTCAATGAAGAAAGACAACGAAAACAGTGAAGATTTTGCAAAGTTGAAGAATTTGAAAAACTGAAGAATTTCAAACGAGGAAAAACTCAAATTGAAGATTTTCAATTTTGGTGGTGGCGTGACCCATCGTATAAGAATGATGATTTCAGACACAGCGTACAATTGTCGTGGGTTACGAGAATCAAATTCTTCATTAATTTCTTCACACTTAGAGTGTTATTCTTCATTGATTGAAGAAAAGCGTTTCTTCATGTGTTGCACATCTAAGTCATCAATTTTGCATAAGTGTCGGGATGTGTGTCCTTTTCAAAGAACATTCGAAGATTCTAAGATATTTAGCTCACACAACTGCTAAATCTCTTCTCATCCAAGGGCTTTGTGAAGATATCGGCTAGTTGTTCTTGGTCTTCACATGCTCGATGGAGATGTCGCCCTTCAACACATGATCACGAAGAAAATGATGATGATTCTGAATGTGCTTTGTCTTGAGTGCTGAAGCTGGGTTGTGAGCAATCTTGATGGCACTCTCATTGTCACGATGAGAGGCACATTCTTCACGTTGATGCCGTAGTCCTTGAGAGTTTGCTTCATCCACACAATTGAGCACAACAAGAGCGAGCAGCAATGTACTCAACTTCCGCGATGAGCGGTGATCACATGATTCTGTTTCTTGAGGACCAACGGACCAAAGATCGTCAGGAAATGACAAGTACCAGATGTTGACTTGCGGTCCACACGATCACCAGCATAGTCAGTCAGAATATCCAATGAGATCAAAAGTAGAGCCCTTGGGTACCATAATCCTAGTGTTGGTGTGTGAGCTAGATATCGAAGAATATGCTTCATGACCTTATGGTGTGATTCCTTGGTGTAGCTTGAAATCAGGCACACATGCAAACACTAAGCATTATATCTGGCCTAGATGCACATAAGTACAATAGAGAACCAATCATGGGCGGTATACCTTGTGATCGAAGTCAATACCATTTTCATCGAGTGCATAGATGGCCATTTGTGGGCATAGGAATTTTAGCCTTTGCAATCTTGCATGCGAATTTCTTGGAACATCTTTGAGGTATTTCTCTGAGATATGAATATGCCATTGTGTTGTTGTGAATTTGAAGACCTAAGAAGAATTTCAATTCTCCCATCATAGACATTTGATATTCTTCACTCATCATATAGGCAAATTCATCACTATAACGTTGGTCGATGCAGCCAAAGATAATATCATCAACATATATTTGGCACACAAACAGTTCACCATCATATGATTTAGTAAAGAGAGTAGAATTGAGTGAACGGGTGTGAAGCCATTCTTCACGAAGAATTCCTTCAATGTATCATACCACGCCGTGGAGAACCTGTTTGAGGCCATAGAGGGCCTTGTTGAGTCTGAAGACTTTGTCGGGATTCTTTGGATCTTCAAAACCTGGGGTTGAGCAACATATACTTCTTCCTCAAGCTTACCATTGAGGAATGCACTTTTCACATCCATTTGATATAAAGTGATATTATGATGGTTAGCATAAGCAAGTAATATGCAAAAGTTTCATCGAAATCAATTCCTTCAACTTTGTGTGTAGCCTTGAGCTACAAGTCGTGCCTTATTCCTCACCACAAGGCCATTTTCATCTTGCTTGTTGCGGTAGATCCACTTTGTGCCAATGATATTATGCTTGCGAGGATCTGGGCGTTTGACGGTTCGAGACATTGTTGAGCTCGAACTGATGTAATTCTTCTTGCATTGCTGAATCCACTCGGGCTCGAAATCTTCATCTACCTTAGTGGGCTCTGTGATAGAGACAAAAGCATAGTGCCCACAAAGTTAGATAAATGTGAAGCTTTTGGCGTGTGAGAGGACTGGTGCTTCAATGTCATCGATGATCTTGTCAACTTGCACTTCTTTTGCAGCGCGAGGATGAGCTGGTTGTCGTCGAGGAATTTGATCAGCATTTTCTTGACACCATTTTCTTGACATTATCTTCGGGTGCATCAGCTCGGCGTTCTTCGCGTTCGGAATGAATTCTTGAGCAGATTCTTGATAGGAATGACATCCTCGAGTTGCCTTGAACTTGATAGATTCCTCGGTGCTGGTTCATCTATCACAGAAGGTAGGTGCTCTCTTTGCGAGCCATTAGTTTCATCGAACCGCACATCTACAGTTTCAACAATCTTGTAAGAATATTGTTGAAGACTCTGTAAGTGTCTGAGTCCTTCCATAACCAAGCATAAAACCTTCATGTGCTTTGGTGCAAATTTAGCATTGTGATGAGGATCTCTAATCCAGCATTTAGCACGAAGACTTTGAAATAACTCACATTGGGTTTCTTGTCGGTGAGGAGTTCATAGGCAGTCTTCTTGAAGAATTTGTGAAGATATACTCTGTTGATGATGTGGCAGCGGTATCAATTGCATCAATCCAAAACGACGAGGCGTTTTGTATTCATCAAGCATAGTGCGAGCCATCTCAACAAGAGTTCTATTCTTGCGCTCCACGGCGCCATTTCTTTGAGGAGTATAGGGGCGGATAACTCATGAGTAATACCAAGTTCATCAAGATAGTCATCAAGACCGAATTCTTGAACTCAGTTCCATTGTCACTCTGATGTGCTGATCTTCACACCAAAGTTGGTTGAAGCCCTCGAGGAAAATCGTTTGAAGACTTCTGCACTTCATGTTTGTAAGTAACAATGTGTACCCATGTATGAGAGTAATCATCAACAATAACAAAGCCATATAGAGATGCATCATTAGTGACTCTGAGTAATGATTAGGACCAAAGAGGTCCATGTGAAGCAATTCGAATGGGCGAGTAGTGGTCATGATAGTCTTATTGGATGCTTGGCCTTGGTCATTTTCCAGCTTCACGGGCTCCACACAAGTGATCCTTGAGAATTTGACATTCTCAATGCCAATGACATGCTTCTTCTTATAGCGTGTGCAAATTCCTCATGCCTGCGTGACCAAGTCGTCGATGCCATAGCCAGCCTTACGAAGCTTTTGCAAGTAGACACACGGCTGGTTGTGGTCCTAGAGAAATCAACAATATACAAGTCTCCTCTCCTAAAGCCTTGAAGACTTTGGAATTGTCGGCTTCCATGATCACAACACAAGCGATACTTGCCAAGACAACAACCATATCAAGATCACAAAGCATTGAGGCTGACATGAGGTTGTATCCTAAGGACTCAACAAGCATGACTTTGTCCATGTGTATGTCCTAGAATGCATAACCTTACCAAGACAATACGACTTTTGCCTTTGTCGGCAAAGATGATATGCTTCAGATGTGATGGTGATAAGGGAGCATCCATCAATAGATTCTTGTCACCGGTCATGTGATTTGTACATCCACTATCGAGACCCACTCATTGGCTTTGGGTTGATCATCCTGCGGATGAATTAGTGCAACTTACGATCTCATATACTTCATGGTGAAGAATATGATATCAATTTCATCGGATGAATTTCATCGAGCGATTATATGAGATAAGCGATATGAGGGCGTGTGAAATGAAAGTTCATTTCTTCATGATTAGCCTGCGTCCTTTGAGCATTTTGTAGACCCCAGCAAATTCTTGAGACGTTAAAAGCACGTCTGGAGCACGACCCTCTGAAGAGATTAGTTCTTTTCTTCACCACCCACATCTGAAGGGTGGCAAGAGTTCATCACTCTACGAGCTCCATATGAGAATGGTGGCATAGAAGCCAATCCATTTCGTTTCACATAAGAGGGTTAGGGTAAGCATATGAATAAGCGGAGAAATTCTTGAGGACTTATGAACATATTGGTTTGAAGAATAATGCACATATTCATAGCCCTTAGCTCTACCTGCGAAGCGAGTTGTTAGCGATGATAATCATATGAGGACTTTGATCCATGTGAGAATTTGGTCCGTGGAGGACTTGGATCCATATGAAGAATTTGGTCCATATGAAGAGTTTGATCTGGGGTTCCTATTCTTCACGGTGGTGTCATGAGGACATTCACGAAGACTTTCAAGGCACTTCTTGGGAACCCAGATTTTCTTCATAGGGAACCGTTCCTGCAATTAGTGCCAACATATCTAGCAAATACTTCACCATTCTGATTTTTGAACAGTTTATAGTTGAGTCAAATGACTCATCGGAAGAATGAGGAGATTCACATGTAAAGCGGATAAGTTAGATGGATCAACTGGAGGTCCCTTTTGACAACCCATGAGGTTTTGGGGTACTTCTCGGGCTTCAATATGTTCCATCAGCATTGAGTTTCCTCTCAAAGGCAATACCCTCTTTCCTAGGGTTCTGTTGAGGATCTGCTTTTAAGCACATCACAAAAGTCGATGCCCTTTGAGGCTTTTGTACATACTGTCATGTACAATTCCTTCAACCACATCGTCGGTGATACTAGCAATGTCCTCGGATGAGGAATTAGTGATAGCGAGGGAGGTGAAGAATTTGTAACAATTGAAGCATTTGAACATTGGGTGAAGAATTAGCGATTCACGTTCAATGCACTTTAAGCATGGAGGAACAAATTCTTCACGAAGCGCTGATTTGTTGAGCAAGTAATGAATCACGCTCCTTACGAAGATCTTCATAACTCACTCTTAGCTTCTCAAGATCTTGCTTTCTTTGAAGAAATTCATAAGAAAGTTTCTCATGATCGGACAAAGAGTGTTATGATGACCTTGAAAGGCTGTCAAACCTAGGCTGAAGTCTCTGAAGATTTTGATCGAGGGCTTTAGTGCGATCCATTTCTTCACCCAACATATCATCACTTTTGTCTAGCATGTTTTGAACCTTTTCAAAAGCCCTTTGTTGTTTTACAGCAATCTTAGCAAGTTTTGAGTAGCTGGGCTTGAGATCTTCATCAGATTCATTTTCACTAGATTCAGAGGAGGTATATTTGAGTACCTTGGCACCCTTTGCCATGAAGCAATAGGTGGGAGCGTAGTCATCACTATCTTCATCAGCTTTGTTGGTGAGGTCATTTTCTTGAGTTGAAGATGGACTTCTTGTGAAAGCGATGCGAAGCAGACTTCGCCACACGGACTCGGATTCTTCGATGCCTCCTCTTCCTCATGTTCCTCAGATTCAGCTTGAGTCCATTTCCTTGCCAATGAATGCAGAGCCTTCTTGGAGCTGCTCTTCTTGTGAGAAAGAAGCGACTTTGAGGATTTTGATGATGAAGATTTCGACGATTTCTTCTTCTTCTTAGCGTCATCAGAGCTGTAATCCTTGTATTTCTTCTTCTTTAATTCCTTTTCCCACTGAGGACAATCTTGAATGTAGTGACCAGGTTTCTTGCATTTGTGGCATAGTCTTCTCTTATAGTCCTGGATGAGGAATCACTTGCTCCTTGAGGATTTTCCAGCGACCACGTCTTGAGAACTTGGAATTTCTTCACTGGCGGTGCTAGCTCTGGCTCAATTCTTGAGGATCTCAAGGCTACTACGAGTCTTCACAATCAGATTCAGACACAACCTTGGCCTTGAGAACGTGATTTTCCATAGCTAGAACCATAGAGATCTCTCTTTTCCAGAAAAGCTGGAACTCATGAGTATTTAGCCTCTCGAGGATATCAGGTGGATCAAGTGACTTGTAGTGACACGCTCTTGTATCATCGGTGCGGTATCAAATGAGGAATCAGCGATCTCAATAATTTCTTCACCACCTCATAGTCGGTGATGTCGGTGGCACAAGCGCTTGAAGCTCATTTGAGATGTCGGTATGAGGCGATCGAAGGTTTGTTGAACATTTTCATTGTAAGAGTCTTTTAAGCGGTTGAAAGTCGTTATATCGACTAGAGGGGGGTGAATAAGGCGATTTTATAGATTCTTCAATAAGGAATTTGCTGGTGAGGAAATTCCTAAGTGAAAGAACTACTTCTTGACGGAATAAGTACTCGAAGTAAGCATAAGAGAATGCGGGCATGGTCATCATGATGAAATGAAGACAATCAAAAGTCTGAGCGTAAACACAGGATAGCACAAGATGAAGACAAGCGGTGAAGAATTGAGCGAGGAAATTGAGAAAGTCTTGGTCAAAGTCTTCAAACACAGATATGAGCAACACTCAACACAGTAATGAGGAAATGAAAGAGTTGAGGAAATAGAACCAGTTAGGTTGGTGAAGACAATGATTTGGTAGACCAGTTCCAACTCTTTGTCTCGGTTATACGTCTGGTTGGGGCGGTGAGTATTTAAACTCGAGGACACACAGTCCGGACACCCGATCGTTGGCACCGCAGCTCGGGACACCAAGTCCTCACCGTATTCTCCTTGAACTAAGGTCACACAGACCTCGTCCAATCACTCGTGGTAAGTCTTGAGCGACTTCCAAACCTTCACAGACTTGGTCACTCGGCGATCCACAATTCCTCTTGGATGCTCTAGACCATGGCGCCTAACCGTCTGGAAGAAGCACAGTCTTCAAAGGTAACAAGCGTCGGATCCACATGGGATCAATCTCTTGATGATGCTCAATCACTTTGGGTTTATGGGGTTTGGTTTTGGGTTTTCCTCACTCGATGATTTTCGCTCAAAGTCCTCGGAGGATGGGTTGCTCTCAAATGACAAGTGTCAAGTTCTCTCGGAGCAGCCAACCAGCTAGTGGTTGTGAGGCGACTATTTATAGCCTAGAGAGCAGCCCGACATGATAAGACATAAATGCCCTTCAATGATATGACCGTTAGGTGGATAAGATATTTTGGGACAGGTGGCGCGCAACTACGACAGCGATCGGAAATTTGACTCTCAAATTCCTCGGGGCTATCATGTTCCTCCTTGTGTAGGCAATCCGCCTTGGCGAATTCCTAACTCCTCGGTCGAACAAATTCCTCGCGACGGAAGAACCGTCTCATCCTTTGAAGAAATTGGTGACTGTGTAAGATTTCAAAGGCTTCACTCGAAGGATTGGTAGGTGTAGGATTTTGAGTTGAGCATCACATGGAAATTTTTCCTTAGTATTTCCTCGACCCCCTTTAACGATGCGGTGTTTCCTATGACTCAAGAAAGAAAAGCGAAACTACGAAAACAAAAGTCTTCCGCTTCATGTTCCTCAAATGAATACCAAGTCTTCAAGGTCACACCAATTTCTTCACTTTCAAAGTCTTGAGAAAGTCTTGAATATCAAAGTCTTGATCGAAGAACTTCATTTTAGAAATTCGACTTTCTCTGTAAATATCAAACTCCTCATAGACTTATAGACACATGTACACTCATAAACACATTAGTCCCTTAACCTATAAGTCTTCAATACACCAAAATCACTAAGGGCACTAGATGCACTTACAATCTCCCCCTTTTGGTGATTGATGACAATATAGGTTAAGTTTTCAACGAGGATAAACATATGAAGTGTAAATCTGATATTGAGGAATTTGATTGCAAGATATAGAAGAACTCCCCGAAGATGTGCATAGTGAGAATTTTGCTTTTGAGGCATTGCACATTTGAAGGAATTGAATCATGGAGATCTCCTCCTATATCTTGTAATTCATACATGCATTTGACATATAATATGAAGAATTTGAAATGCATGATGAAATATGGTGAGTGATGTAATTCACATCGTGTATTAACATATAATGAAGAATAAGCATGCGAGAGAACACATCAAAAGTATCGAGCACCATCGGGTTTAAGATTACAACTCGATCCAATAAAGTTTCAGAAGAGCGAGTTGTAACTTAAAAAAAATGCTGTATATAGGCGTTAAAATAGACCGGCTTGAAGACTAACTCACATTTCTCCCCTTTGTCATCAAATGACCAAAAGTATTGGCGAGACTACGCATACTGAAGAATTTCAAGTTGATGAAGGGCGCCTTGCGTGTTATCGAAGTCGGTTGTCGTAGTAGGGCCTGCCTTGATGTCGTCCAAGTCTTCATTTTCATCGGTGTCATAGCGATGAAGAATAGGAGCTGGCTACCAAGGAAGGAACCTTGACCTTCTTGAATTTCTTGGTGGAGGTAGAGACCACTCAAATTCTTCCTTGAGACCCATTGTCTTGAGTTCTTTTGCTGTTGTAGACATTAGAAAGAACAGCCAGTGCGGTTGAAGGTTTCATGGAGGTAGTATTGGTTTTCTTCACTGCATTGTGTGTTGAGGTCATGTTGTGAAGAATTGAACCAAGCGGCCTTGACCCATTTATGATTGCGATCAACCTTGATGAAGGCGATGAGTAACTCACGATCAGTCATCACCACAGGTCTTTGTGGCGAGGATTTTGCTTGGTGAGGTATTGGCGGAGAGTCATGTGTGCGAGTCATCATTGGTGGAGTAGGATGCAGCTTTGCGAAATTGACCATCAATGGGCGAATGCCTTCATCTATCTGCAATTGCCTTGCCCTTGTCATCGGTGAGGAAAATGTCCGTTTGAGGACTTCAATTGGAGGCAAGTAGCTGCGGTGGTTGAGTATCAGCCTTGTAATTGAGTGAAGACCTTGTCTGATGAACCTCATAATCCATGGTGCATAAGGCTTGCTCAAAAGGTGACATAGCAATGTTTGCGAGTCCTCATGAAGAAATCATGGAAGTTGGCCAGAGCATATGAATGATATTGAAAAGCATATTCTTCATGATGCTAATGACTTCTTCATCATTTGGTCGTGGCCTTTGATAGGACTCATTGTCTTCGTCGAGAATCGATAGGCAGTCCGAGGCACATCTGATAATTCCTTGACGAAGAATTTGGTTCGAGGTGCTGTCACAGCTTCAAAGGCTTCATCGGCACTTGCATGTAATGATTTGAAAGCTCAGGTTCGTTGTAGATGCAGCGAGCACCATCAAGGGAGGGCGAGTGGGAGGGCATGAAGCAATTCGATTCTTTGGTGCCTTGTAGTGAGTATTTTACATCATCAGTCCAATACCCATGAGTTCACATCTTGAGAATCTCGGTGATGTGCAGCGTCGCATAGAATTGAAGAATGAGTTCTTCATTCCAATCCACGAGATGTCGGTGCAGAAATTCAGCAATCTGCATCATGAAGAACAACGAGGGCTGGCTCGAAAGCTGGCGGAGATTCCATGTCCACATGAGGAATATGTGCATGATCGAAGACTTTGTCTTTGTTGAATAGCCTGGAGGAATAGAGTTGGCTTGACTAGCAGTCAAATGCCTCTTCCTTATCGGCGAGTCATATGGGTTGTAGTCGATGAAGAATACATGCTCGCTTGAAGAAATCTTCAGCCTTGAACTTTTGCTTCGTTGAGAATGGATTCTTTGGCTTTGGCGGTGGAGTGTCGATGAGTTGCATCACGACCTCGGGAATGCAATCTCAGGTTCTTGGTGAGGATTTTCTGGTTCCTCTTCATATGCGATCTGCGTGTTCATAGGATCGGCGTGACGGGTTCTTGACACTAGTGGCTGGAATTTCTTCATGCGGATGAGTTGGGATGAGTTTCTTGAGCCCATTTGAACTGTTGGAGCGGGGGGTGGGAATCTGTTGGATTGGGGTGAAGAGTGGAGAATTTGGATCTTGACTTTCCCAAAGTCATCGTTCATCCTGGCGTTGTGCTTCAATATCCATCTTCTTCAATTTCCTTCAACACCGACCTCTTCAGGTGTGAACTGAGGCATAGGCGAGAAATGATTGGTGTTGAAGGATTGCATCCACTTCAATTTCTTCATCAATCTGCTACGTGAAGCGGCGAGAATGATTTTCTTCATCAGATCCGCTTGGGATCTCATACTCTTCACCAAAGGAACAAGGTCCTTTGATGGCATGGAGAAATTGGAACAACATCGATTGGATTTTCAAAGAGCTTGTCATAGGCTTCATTTTCTTGAGCTGAAGAATTTGAAGCAGGTGATGCTTTCCTTTTCTTCACTTGCAGCTCGCTCTGCATGCCTTGGTCTTCTTCATCGGATCAGATGGAAGGATTGGAGTTGGTGTAGGCGGGAGGAGCTGAGGAATCTGGTTGAATTTCCTCGGGTATGGCCATCACGATTGCCTGACTTCTTCATTTCTTGAGCACCACTAGTGGATGCCTGGCAATTTCTTGGTGGTGGAATGGAGTCATCAGCCTGGAACTAGCATTGTCTTTTAGCGGGGCTGAAATTCATCGGTGGTCTTGGCATGTTCTTCGGCGAGGCGGAGCGAGGCTCCGACTGAGGAATTTCTTGTTGCGTTGGGGCTGCAACATTTGTGAACTTCTTTGTCAGATTGACAAATCAGACTTTGGCTCCTTTCCAGTCAGCATAGTATGAGTCAAATTTGTCGTTGAGGGCTTTGATGTCAGCCTGCATCTTGACAAGTTCTTGATTGTCATCTTGACAACATTTTTCTTCAGTGATTTCTCTTTTACATCTGCAATTTCTTGATCTCTCCAGCCCTATCATATTTCCATTTCTCCTCTTGGATGAAATGAGTCAGCATGTGACTTTGTCCAGGTGTCAGATGAAAATCAGGCATAGGTGTCTATGGATCCTTGTGCCAGAGATCAATGTACTCGAGGATCGCCCTAGGATCCAAAAGCGTACTGCAGGTGTGCCTTTGGCTCTAGCGGCCCTTTCTTGTCGGTCTCGATGATTTACGCAAGTTCATCATCATCAGCTTCATCATCGAGATGGCACTTGGAAGGCGACCTGTTTCTTCTTGGACTTGGCGAGGACCTCAAATCCAGCGATTGGCTTTTTCTTGAGTGGGGCACGATGAAGAATTTGGTGCTGGTGAGAACTTCTTGAGACACGGAGCAATAGAGATGCCTGCAGTCCTTTGGTACGTGGCGGATGCAGTGTTGAGGACTTTGGAGGAGCTCTTGAGGACTTTGTAGGGCTGAGGATTTGGGAGGAAGCGGGGGGCAGCATGAGGCTGGCGTGAGGGCATTGAAGATTCTGGCCGTGAGGGCATTCTTGAGATTTTGGCCGTGAGGGAGCCTTTGTTGGTGAAACACTTGGCTTGTCTGTTGGCTTCTTTGCCATTGATCTTCTTGGCTGAACATGGGGCCTCGATGGCTGGCAGCGATGTGAGTCTTCATTGAATTTCCTCACTGCTTCTTTGGCTTGTCTCGCCAACTTGGCTTGGCGCTTGGCCCATTCTTGGGAAAGTCCTCACTGCAGCTTGATCTTTGGTGGGGTGACTTCTTGGCAGTGCCAATGGAGCTCTTGGGCATGGAGGATTCGGGCGAATTTCTTCATGTACTTTGAGTAACATATTTGTACTCCCTCCATTCCCTTGCCCATCTCCTTTCAATCCTCTGAATCGCACCTTGCGCTGATTTTTATTTTCCTTGCCAAACTTGGCTTCATCAGTGTGCAATAGTCGGCGTATATGTCCTCGGGTATCTCAAAGCAGTCATGACCTCGGGCCTCTTTCCTCCTTTCTATGGCTTCTTTCATACGCCATATTCTTGGTGAGGAATTTGAACAATCAATTCTCGAAGAAGTATGCAACTTTTCTTGAGAGCAGCTGCAAATGAGTTAAGTTGATGAGAACCTAGTGATTCAGCGGCGGACATGAGTACTGTGAGCAGTATAGTTGCGAGGAATTTGGAGAGGTCATATCGTTCTCGAAGGTTTTCAAAAGAACTAGTTTGAGAATTTGACGAGATGAGCCTTGAAGAATTTCACTAAGCGATCTTTGTCTTAGGTTCGAGTTGTATAGATCGAGATCCACACAATTGAGAATCTTGAAGAAAAATCATTGCTTAGAAAGCGAATCAAGAGCATATTCGTTTGAGGTGTTCATATGTGTGAAGATTTGAAGAATAAACACCTTTGAAGATTTTCGGAAGGTTTGAGAATCAAGCGAGTAATAAAAGTAACTTTTAATTACCGAACTGAAGAACACGAGGCGAGAAGTGTAGATTAGAAGTTAAATCGAGTTCAGATCTCCACGCCCTAACTCGGTGGAGGAAGACACCTCTGGCGGCTGAGTGGAGTGAAGATCTCCATGATGTATTGTGAATCTGCTGGCGAAGGTCGAAGCGGTGAACTCTTCCTCACGCTGACGATGGAGTAGCGGTGGCGCTAGGGTTTGAAGCTCGGCGAGAGAGAAGCGGTCGGCGGAGTAAAGGAAGTGAGGAAGGGAAATGGGATATTTATAGTTGGGTGAAAATTGTTACTTAGAAGATTTTGGAGCGAGGTGCCTGACCCTTCTCATTAAGCGACATGTCACCCATATTTGAAAAGTGGAGATTGTGTTAGATCGTGGGTGAATAGATAAGTTTATCGTGGGATGCGGAGCGGTTTGGCGGCAAAGCGAAAATTTGGATAAGATAAGTTAAAAGTTCCGTTCATAATTTCTTGGTGACAAGGACATAGTGAAGATTTTGAGCGAGTTTCAAATAGAGCGCACATGAAGAATTTGTGAATAGCTTGGGTTGAGTATAGCATAGAGGAAGTGTCCGATCACATTCACTTACCGAGAAAAAGCGACTTGAAGAAATAACCATAAGTGATATATAGTCAATGAAGAAAGACAATGGAAAGCAGTGAAGATTTTGCAAAGTTGAAGAATTTGAAAAAGCTGAAGAATTTCAAAAGCGAGGAAAAACTCAAATTGAAGATTTTCAATTTTGGTGGTGGCGTGACCCACCGTATAAGAATGATGATTTCAGACACCGCGTACAATTGTCGTGGGTTACGAGAATCAAATTCTTCATTAATTTCTTCACACTTAGAGTGTTATTCTTCATTGATTGAAGAAAAGCGTTTCTTCATGTGTTGCACATCTAAGTCATCAATTTTGCATAAGTGTCGGGATGTGTGTCCTTTTCAAGAACATTGAAGATTCTAAGATATTTAGCTCACACAACTTGCTAAATCTCTTCTCATCCAAGGGCTTTGTGAAGATATCGGCTAGTTGTTCTTTAGTCTTCACATGCTCGATGGAGATGTAAGCCCTTCAACACATGATCACGAAGAAAATGATGGCGAATCTGAATGTGCTTTGTCTTGAGTCTTGAAGCTGGGTTGTGAGCAATCTTGATGGCACTCTCATTGTC